>JAPMOQ010050981.1:4585433-4650150 GCA_026543055.1 Argiope trifasciata
TAAGAATTTTGTATTAATAGAATTTCATAGTAAGAATTTTGTATTAAGAATAGATTTGTGTTGTAAGAATTTTGTATTAAGAATAGATTTGTGTTGTAAGAAGTGTGTTATTTTGTAACGGACTTATTAATAAGTGAATTAATTTTTCAGAGTCGAAACAAAGAATAGTAAACTATTGGTTGATTCATTTGTTAATAACTATTTGAAGACTTAAGCGATGCCATTCTTTCCTAATAAAATAAACAAGATATTTTTTTCGTGTGAAATATATCCCTGCAGTTTGGAAGGATTTGTTCTTTCTAATTCTGTTGGAGAAAATTATTTAGAAGCAGGTGATACATGACAAGTCGGTTGTAGATTACCACCAAATATGACCTCCCTTACATATATATTCTGATTCGAACATCACGCAAACCACGAAAATCGTGATAATCGTCACCGGTGGTGTTGCACCTGCTTCCTCCCTCCCCACATGGAACAAGAAGCAACAAATAAACGATTACAATTAATTTGAAGCAATGAGCTAGGAGTTCTAAGATTTAGACCTTTTTACAGAAATCTAATATCTTCAGGTACAAATAAAAGTTGTTTATAAAATCAACGGGATGCTTTACTCTCGTATCCTTTAAATTTAATAACACTTTTTATTAAAAATATTGTCACGGAATATGAAGATTATTTTGATATTTCTTCAAATTAAAAGATAAAAGTATTGATTGTTTATAATTGAATATTATGCATCATATAAAAACCGCATTACCAACTTTGAAAAATCTTTGTTAATCAGCTTTTAAATTTTTTTAAAATTATAACTTTAGAAAACAATTATATCAACAAATATAAAAAAATTTCTGTTTACTGAGCTTAGTCATTGCTATTTCCAATAAATTCTAAATATTGCAAAAGAAGAGCATAAATATTATATGATTTAAAGGAGAACTTAATTGAACTTCTAAAAATTAAAACATTCATATTGAATGCAATTTTGGAATTCATATTATTATTAAAGTTTATTATAATACGAATTAATAATCTTGGAATATTAATCTAAAATAATAATAATAACTTTATTTATTTTCATTTGAATTTACATTTTATTGAATGCAAGTCCTGTTTAGCTACCTACTGAAATATTAGTTATATTCAGTATTATTTAAAACCTTTACATATAATTTCATGCCCATGATTCCATCAAACTTTCAAACACAGAGATTTTAGGGTACAAATATATAACAGATGAATTTTAGGATTGGCACATTCCTTAAAACTATGTTTTTGAATTGTCCTATATATGCCCAGCTCGTTGAATGCATGAATATTTCTAATCAAAATAAATCCTATGACGTCATAGCAGTATTAAAAATGTCTTCCAATCATCAGTGCTTTTTAATAATCATATAAATAATATAGATAATTAATCGAATCACTCTTCTGTAACCTTCAACAATGGAAGAAAATAATATGATTTATTATTGGATGAGGCATTGAAAACGATTGGAATTTCAGAATAACAATGTAATTTGTTTGTGGAAATTAAGTGAAAAATTATTTAAAAAAAAAATTCAAATTTATTCAGAAGTAATTTGCATGACTATTAAGTTAGTATCTTCAAAAGGCCATTTTTTAAATATTAAAGTTGTGCAATAAGATTTTCGGAAGTTATTGCAAAAAATGCACTTAATTTTTAATTGTTCAAAATTCTAATTAAAATTTCAAAAAAAAAAATTGCTTCGAACCTCATATTTCCATGCCTCTTATATATGTGTGCAAGTTTGGAAGCTCTAAGTCAAATGGTTTTTAGAGTGCCAACACACACGCATATTTACCTCTATTAGTAGTAAAAATATCACATATATAATTAAAAAAGTAATATATTTAATTTTTTACAGTTATAAGTTCAAATCTGAGTTTAATGGAATGATATAAGAATCCCTCGAATAAATTTGTTGCTTACTTTTCTTCCCAATTTTTATAAATGAACTTGCAAGGTTAAGAAGTTATATATAGATTTGGATTTTAAACGTTATTGTTTTGTGCTACAATCAGCAATTTAAAAAAAAAATACATATCAGTTGAAACTTGATACATATATTATTATTTTTATAATCTGTAATTGACGATAATCGTATGAATTCGTTTTTCAAAATCTATCATAATGAATGCTTAGCTGTAATCAGTAAAATTGTTGTAGTAATCTAATAACACATGAAACATTGCTTCCAATTTCCACTATAAAGCTGATTTATAATTCATTTAACGTCCAAAAAAACTGTTGATTTTCTCTAATATTTATTTTGATTGCCATATTGAGAATGCATTTGTATTGTACTCACGTATAAGGTTCTAGTGGAACAATTCATCTAGAGGTGAATGCACCAAAAGAATTCCGGAAAAAAATATTTGTACTTATTGCATGAATTGATTCGAACTTTTTTGAGCAAAGGACATATAACGGTACTTAATACGATCGTTATATTTTAAATCAATGCTTAAAAGTAAGCTTGTTTATCAAAAATACCCATTGCCTTAAATAAAATTCAGTAAATGCGAATAAAAAAATAAATAAATAAAGATAATAACAATATGCAAAGAAATGATTGAGTTGAAAAAAATAAAAGAAAAAAAAGAGAATATTTAATATATTTATTATTAGATGTACTGTTTATTATTTGATTGATTACGTAATAATAAAAAATTAACTAAATATTTAAGAAAATGCAGGAATTCTAAAATTGTTTACACATTAAATAACAACCACATGAATCACTCATATAATGTGTGGAAGTATCAAAATGAAACATTAATCAATAAATTCTTCTTCTTCAGTGGCACTTCAGCCCAGGGTGGGCCATGGTCTTCCGCAGAATCGAATTCCAGGCTGCCCGCTTCTTGGATAGACTTCGCCAGTTATTAACTCTGAGAAATTTTAGATCTGTTTCTAGACACTCGATCCACCGGATCCTCAGTCTACCCTTTTGCGGGTTCCAGATGGTTTAGCGTCGAAGATCTTTTTGGTGGTTCGGTCATCTTTCATTCTAATCAAGTGTCCTGCCCATTTTAGTCTTTGTATTGAGATAAATTTTATTATGTCAGGGTCTTTGTATAGATTGTAAAGTTCCAAGTTTGTTCTTCTCCATGTGTCATTACATTTCACACCTCCTAAAATACTTCGCAATATCTTTCTTTCAAAAACTGCTAAGATTTCTTTATCACTTTCGGTCATTGCCCACGTTTCAGCAGCATATGTTACTATGGGCCTTATCAAAGTTTTGTCGAGCAAAAATTTTGTTTTCCTGCTAATCAGACTAGATTTTAGATATTTAATTAATAAATTACTGCCACAAAAATTAAGGTTTTAATTTATATGAGTTTTTATTTATTAATTGGATACGTATTTTTATTTGATATGAATTCAGTTTGTTTTGTCTTTTTATACTAAGACTTCTTTTTAAAGCAATACATGAGCTAATTAGAGTCGGATTTCGTAATTTTCAACCGCTATCAGATGATGAGAAAGATACGTGAGCAATCGTACACTTTCGTAGCTCAGCAGCAGGAAGGCATTTTGCTCCAACAAACATCTACCTGCACGTCGTCGTTTTTTTTAATAGTTTCTTTTCTATCTTTGTTTCTTTTTTTTAAATGTATTTTGAAATTGAAGTCATCTTGTTTGAATACTATGTCCAACGAGGTGTGTGAAAATAGGCAAACTGACGGAGAATTTTTTTTTCTTTTGATTTCACATATAGACATACTCGTACTTGGGTTCTAAAGTTATACACAGATTAAGTTAGTCGCCGGCGTCCTGGACCAGAGGTAGAGTGTCTACCCCGTGATCTGGGCATCCCGGGTTAGAGTCTCGGTTCGGGCATGGTTGTTCTTCTGTGTGTTCCATTTATGAGATACGTAAATGAGCCCCCATGTAAAAAGGGGTAATGCAAGCGAATGTGTGTGTCATCTTCATATGAGCTAGAAGTCAGATTTCTGCCCTCTGGGTGCACAAGGGTCTTTACCTTCAGAAGCTACTGCACCCCCTTTCCGTGGATACCCGGGCACGACATCATCATTAAGTTAGTCACATAAAGGTTAAGTTATTTTATAATGTTTTGATGTACTCTTATATCCCATTAAAACAGTGTTCATTTTTAATAAAGTATTTTTTTCCTTTACATGATTCATATACAAAGAACTGCTTGAAGTAATCCCCAACGTCCTCCCGGCATCGCTTTTGTGATAGCATGTTCTATTTCAAAAATGGCCGACTAAAAGAAAAGACCATTCTTCTGCAGCATTCTGCTTTATAATTATAAAAACAATAATATAAAGATGTTTTGTTTTAAATAAAATAAATTTTTGAAAAAATATTGAATCAGCATATTATTCTGAGACAGATTATTGTGCAATTTCAAAAAACGGCAAAAACAACCGAGGTAGTACATAAATTTTTATTTAAAAAACGAAGGAATCTCAAATTTTTAAAAATTAAAAGAAATACTAATTTTATTAACTGAAATTCCCATGTTTAATTGAACAAGTTTTTTAAAAAAAACAGAAAAAAAACATTTAATGAAATTATTTGGATATTATCAACTGAAGACTTGGGGCAAGTAATTGTATCAAAATACTGTTACCATATTATTCTTGGTATCGTTAAAAATTCATTAAAAATTTTTTTCCAAGTTATTTATTATTTTACTATTTCCTAAATATTTTGTTATTCTTTTTTTCAAAAAAAAAACAAACTCTGCTCCAAATAATTGTGCATTATTATTTTTATAGTAGCTAATTTATTTTAATATATACTCGTTAGTATCCTTCCATTTAATTTGAAATTATGAAGTGTGTTCCATTGTTTTTTTCACAGTCTTTTAAAAAGACTTGTATTAACATGTTTATCTGATAGAGACCGATACTCCTTTTTCCTTCCTACTGCGGTTTTGAGTTCTAAAAGTTTTATATAAAATGGAAATAACTTTTTTTTCATACTAAGCTTGTATTTGTTTTTATAGTTAACACACGCATATATAAATTTAAATATAGAAGAAGGATCAAATCTTTTGTTTATCAATTTAAATTGATTTTTTTATTTATTATTTTTTTAATTATTCAATTAGCACTGTGGCTCATGACTTATAAATTTCTTGTAGACATTTTTAAAAAATAATAATTAAAAAAAGCATCAAGCGATTAAGCTTTCCTACCTTCCAGTTTCTTTTCTGCAAAAACTTACAGTAAGACAAAAAAGTTGAAAAACATTCATAAATTTCATTAAAAGAAAGGAAGAAAAGAAAGGAAAAAGAAGAAAGAAAGGAAAAAGAAGAAAGAAAGGAAAATTTTGAATTATGAAGGATTGAAAGTGACACATCACTCCGAAAACACATTTCTAAAAATATTAAAATATTTATTACTTCATATAATATTAAAATATTTATATTAAACATTTAAGGAAAGATATGCGAAATATTCAGCTTTCTGCTTACAAAAACTATCACACATGTTATAGAAGAAACAGTAGTTTATTTAAAACTAATCATCCTTGGTAACTGGACGGTTCGCTAGTATATCAAATATACAAATAATTTCATTTAAATTGTTGAGGATGCGTTACATGCGTCATGTTTATTGGGTAAAAGAATTTTTGTAATGGAGAGCAGTTCCGTGATATCACAACACCTTAATATTAAAAACTTAAATGTCCGATTCTACATCTTCTAAATATCGTGGAATTCTAATTTTGTCATTCTTTTTTTCGTGTTGTGAATTAAGATATTAAAGAGAATACTTCTTTTTAAAATTTTCTTCAAGGAAGAAAATTACATGATTAAATATTTGATGACACAGTGAAAACTTTCAAATTTCGAAGCAAAAAAGTAATCATTTGTCGAAAACTAAAATATGTTTTCAAATTAATAATATTTAATTAATTAAATTTTATATTTCCTATAATATTAAATCAGTATTATCGACAGATAATGTTTTAAATTTTAAAATGACGCAAAATTACTTTTTGCCGTAATTATTTTGAATTTTATGGTGAGATATAGTGGTTAGCTCATATTTTCGTTTAATTTCTAATTAATTAAAAAATTAAAAAAATTGCTCTCATGTGTATACTTTTATTTTCAAAAGTACTTATATGTTAAGTTTATTAGCTCGTGATCAAAATGTCTGACTGAGAGCGCCAACACACGCACTTGCCCTTTTATTAATAGAGATATCACAAGCAAGAATTTGTTCATAACACTATAATGTTGATAACCATAGAAAAAATATGGAAAACTATCTAATTAAAAATTTAGTTTTCAGAAATATATTTCTATCCCATATGAGAACCATAATGGAGGATGTTCAAAAAATGCTTTTCCTAACACATATTATGTATATTTTTCTCTTATCGAAAATACTAAAAGCACCATATATTTCTATTACACAAAATTAATCACATTTTCTTTTGAAATCCCAAAAATAAAATGCTTACAGTTTATCCCATTGTTACAAACCAGTTTATCCCAGTCACAGTTACAGTTTATCTCATTGTTTTCAGTGATATAGGACCTGTGTAAATAACCGTGATTGCAGCTGAAATGATAAGGTAATGAGATTAACCATAAACTTCACGCTATTAAATTTACATTATCATAGTGGACTTTTTCCATAAATAGACGCTGCGATGTCACTCTAACGAGGTTGCGAATCGTTCACGCGTATACAGAAACTTTTTTTTTTTTGAAGAATTCTCCCATCTGTCATCGATGCTGGACAGATGTTCTGTTGAATATCAGTAGTATCATACTGTAGAACAGCTCTTGTAACTATGCATCTAATTTATAAAGCTTTCCTTCATTTACAGTTGAAATGTTTTTAATTAACATTTTTAGGTTTACAGTTTTTCTTTGAAGAAAATTTTCAATTAAATAATTTGATGTAATGCCGGGTTTACACTCTGCCAGTTATAAGACCGTACGTAAGCAACGAATGCCTAGAAAGAGACTGATTTATGCTAGTCACAATTTCTTATAAAGATAAATTCAAGCATTTCAGGCTTAACTATAAATTGCTGTTTTGGCTCCCCTGGATTTTTCTTTTACACTTGGGATCGTATTAAAAAAAGATACTCACTCAAAGAAATATAATATATTTTTATAAATAATAAGGCCAACATACCTAAATTTGAAAAGCTATAGAATAAAATGAAAAAAAAAAAACAGCTTCTTCGCATCAGAAAGAGCAAGAATTATCGAAATTAATCTATAGGAGATCAATTTTTTTTTCTAGTAAAAAAACCGCCAGATTCTAGAAAAGCATGCGCAGGAAGAAACAATACTATACAATAGATTGTAGTTGTCCCGTCGGGACAACTGCTGGCTATCTACCGAACAGCAATTTTCAGTCTTTCTTCGTATGCACTGCTTAACTTGGCGTCTTATAATTGACCGGGTGCAAACTCACAATAACACAACGGGGCTAAAATTTTTATTGCTATTTAAATTAATATCTTAAATCTAGTTTAATTATATACTCTTTATATACTCTCTAATAGAATTTTGAATTTTCTCTTACATTTTAGCTACGATTTTATTACTCTCTTCAACAGAGTTGCAGTTATTAATAAATCATTAACGAAAACTTATTTATTTAATATGGAAGAAATTAGGTCAAATAAAATCAATTTCTCTTGGTTGAATTTCGATTGTACTTGTTTCCATAATTATTGATTTGCAAAAATTTATTAATTTCACATATGTGGATTATTTTCATCAATCAGTTAGAAACTTTTGATTTGCCGATTTAATTTTTCACTTCGCCATCATCTTTTAGTTAAGAGTAAAACCTATATTTTCAGACAATATTGCAAAAATGTTCTTCATGACGAACTTGCATATTTCTTCATGGCATGAATCCACATTTGCTAAAAAAATATCAAGAAGAATCACTGAAAAATATAAGCATTTCGAAAACAAATTAACTATTTTGTGTCATTTTATATATTGCCTCAAAACACCGAAGCATCAAAGCTGATGTAAAGCATCTGTCTTGAGATTGAAAAATCAACTATTCTAATCTTCAGATTGGTAATTTCAATTCATTCTTTGCTTTTCAGGAGAATAAATTAAATTAAATCAGATATATATTTGACCCTAAAACAAAATTTCAATTTTGTTCTCGAATACTCTTTATTCTTCCAGGTTGGTGTTGCCGAATTCTAGAACATTCTATGATTCTAATTAAACTGTGTACATCTGTTCTTATTAAATTCTCAAGGTTAGGTGATAACAGTTTCAATAAATTAAGTTAGAAAGTTAGATTGCGTTTTTAATTTATATATCTATTAAAACAACATGGAATATTTCTAGGAAAATGAATACTAATTGTGTGAAATAAGGATATGCCTATTTATTTTATTGTAAGCACATTCAATTCATTTTCAATTATTTTTATGCGAAAGAAACCGCAGTAATATTACCATTGATCATAACAATTCTCACAAAAAGCATTTTTCTCTTTTATATATTATTTGATGATTCCGTTCTAATTAATTTTATTTATTGAGCAAACAAACTTACGCAGGAATAAAAAGAGCAAATCCATTCTCATTCATTTCCATTTCGATTACGCAATACTACGACAACTGTATTCCCTTCAGAATTCTCGCATAATTTTTCAGTTATTTTCGGAACCACTAACTGTGTCCACACTCACATTGTCTTAAGTCATTTCGTCTTCTTCCCATTCCTTAAAAGAGACGTTGACTTCTTGACTTATTGCCACTTGTATAACACTACGACGACATTTTGCCCACCATTCTTAGCACCTACTGGTTTTCGCTGGAATTCTTCGGGTGACGGAATGCATGCTCTTGATAAAGGATGATTGAAATGATGCACATAATTTTCAGTTGAATTGAATAAGAGAAAGAAAGAATGTTTAAAGAGTTCGCCAATTCTGTTTTGGGTGTTTTTTGGTACGAATTTCCTTTTAAGGTCATGAATATGTAATTAGAATATGCATATACTTGTTTGAAAATATTCTATTTTGCGAAGAAAGGAACTTAATGAGTCTGCCATGGATGACTATAAAGCAATCAAACGTATATTGATGAAAACCGAAATGTTTAGATTACAAATAAGAGCTCTGTTTTTGAGTACTATGGAAATACCATTACTAATGACAAGATAAATAGTTGCAGAATTTAAAACTCCTTATCGAATTCAATTTACAAAATTATCAAAGGTAAACTGTCAAATAGCAACAAGATTTAAATATATCACAGTTGTTGGGGAAGGAGGCTATTTTAATGAGCCACCACCTATAGTACCAATTTAGATAAATCGTTTAAATTTCCATGTCTGTGATTTCGCCAAATTGTCAGAATTTAAAGCCGTGTTACCTTAATTATCACTTTTAGCTCCTCTTTTCATTAAATATATGAACTACTTACTTTCTTGAGAATAACAGTATTATGACATCAAAGATCTATTAAAAACGTAAATTTCCGTTTCATCTGTCTTCTAACCTTCTCAATTCAATAACTTTATTTTTGTATTTATCTTGTAAATTGTGCAAATAATTAACATAATGCTTATTCTTTGGCTTTCAACAAAGGAAGAAAATCATGCATTTCAAATTTTGATGAAACAATGAAAACGGTTTGAATTTCAGAGCAACTAGATAATCTATTGTAGAAAATTAAGTTTAAAAAATATAAAGTGTAATATTTAAAAATTAAATATAAAAATTTTTTAGTTAATATTTAAAAAATTAATAAAATTTAGCACGATTATCAATTTAATATATCAAAAAGGCAATATTTTGTATTTTAAGATACCGTAAAAATAATTTTTGATGTTATTACATTTTTGGAATTTTAGATGAAAAACACCGAAGTTTAGCTTAATTTTTAATTAACTGAAATTTTAATTAAAATGTCGATAAAAAAGATTTTAGGAGTGTTACATTCCCTTCTACAAAATATACATGTGATAGTTTGCTAGTTTTAGGTCAAACGGTCTGGAATGTAAAGCGCCTTCACACATACACTCACGCAAACATACGCACATGCATGGTCAAGTACATACATTCAACTTTATTATACTTAACGATGAAGTTATATAATTTATGCCAATATTATCTTATTAAATTTTTAACCAATTTCTACTCACACATGAATAAAATTTTCGAGAAATGTATGCATTATCAAGTAAATAATTAATAGCTCTAGAGAAGGAGTAGAACTAATATTAATTGTTTCGAGATTTAATACAAATTTTATATACGCGGAATTAAAATCATTCATATGGAAATATTTTTGACAATTTTAACAAAAGGCTTTCAAAAATTTTAACTTGAAAATGACTATTTGGAAGAAGATGACAAACAAATTATCCATATTTAACAAAAATTTTTAGATTTTTTTTTTTTTTTTTGCAATGCATTTTCAAGCTAAACATTATTACTTTTATTTTACAAATACTATCCTTAGGACTCTTTCCAAAATCAAAACATTACTGTAGTGTCATTAGGAAGGCTTTCTAAAAAATGTTAATATTTATTTTGTTATTCATTCAGAAAATTTCGTTGAAATAAAATCATTATATTTTAGGAAAACAATATTTACATAAAAACAGAGAAATATATGTTATTCCAATTATATAGTTCAATACTATTTGAATAGTTTGCTATTCTTGCTTTGAAGAGTACTAAGATAATGGAATCATAATCCATTACACATAATCCACATCAATGATACCAAGTAATTTAAATGTGAGAGTAAACTATGTCCCCCTAGAAACAGTCATATGCATGCATTTTCACTCGTATCGATAATTTCAGAGTGCAAGTGTCATATTTAAAAAAGACATTAAAACTGTAAATGAATTTGACTTACGCCGTTAAAAAGATAGAAGTTTATAGGATCTGCGTTCTGAGTCAAAATCCGCATCTGTAAAATATTACTTAATGTTTATATTAGAAAAAAGTAAAATCTTTAATATTTGTACTAATCTGCATGCATAAACCATGATAAGTATCAAATATGTTTATGGCTCTTTGTCAAGTAAAGTTCTTTGTTTATTGTACAAGAAGAATGCTCCCATTTTGTATTATAAATGTTAGGTGAATTTTATTTCTCCTCAGACAAAAACAATTTTGATAGTTTAGTACAACCTGCAGTGGTTTGCAATAAACTTTTATAGACATTTTTTCGCAATTTGATTATAAAAATGCAACTGTTATTAGACATATAAGATATAGAATGCTGAGTATAAAAATAAATCATCATCTTTTAAAGAAGTCTGAAGTAAAAAAAAAGTGTCATAATTGTTAAACGTAATCAATAAAGCCTGCCATTGTTGTCAAAGCTAAACTCTTAGTTTTAATCTTCATATTTAACTCACGGTTTTCTCATATTTTCCGAAATCATTTAAAAATAAAAAATATTGTAAATATATTTAATATTCATGTATATTAGCATATACTAATATACATGAGAAATTCTTATTAAAATACAGAATTCGATGTTTGAATATGTATTAAAATGCTAAAAGATCTACTGATGTTATTAAATCAAGCGCAATGAGATCTTGAAACTTAATTGCTCTAGTAATTCGAAATTAAAAACAAAGAGTAATAATATCATTCTTAAAGGTAATACTTTCATTACATATCCTTCTCCTTTCTTTATATTTATTTAATCAAAATTAGTTGATGTCATTACATGTGTTCTTTACGATAGATTTATAAAATATGAAAAATCTGATATCTCAATACATAGTTTTATTTTTTCTATGATTTATCTATGTATGGAGCCGATAAATAATTTGCTCTCTAAATATAATACAACATAATTTGATTTTTCAATTGAATTATCAAAAAGGAATTTTTTTGTATCGAGTGATTTTTTTAACATTTATTTTCTCCTTTATTTATTACATTTACTTTGGAGAAAAACTGAATGAATATGAAATAACATATAAGAGGGAAAAAAGTAGCTCGCTACATTTACAAAGATTATAACAATCCATTCGAAATCTATCTCATTTTTTTAAATTCATGTTTAATCTTCAACAATAGAAATGATCATATCTAAATGAATCTGGGCCAAAAATTAATTTATATTTCATACAAGAAAGAAATACAGGTCGTTGGGTTGGAACAACGAAAATGGTAATGTTCGTTGAGATTAAGTAAACAAAAGATACATTTGATGAATTCGATCTGATTCTTGAAAAAAAACTACATTTTTTAAAGTTGTTGAATAAAATGTTATCTTTTCAGCAATTTTTAAGTAATGAAAAGAAAGAAATATCATTTCTTGCTTATCATATAATAGAGAAAAATAGCTTCGGGAAATATAAATGCTTGAATATATTAATAAATTATAACAGTAGCGAGGAGATTAATGAATAATTTCCTTGAAATAGGATAAAAGAATTTTATTATAAACAATTTCAAATGTATTAGAATAGATGGTTCATTGATGGTATAGAGGGAAAAAGAAATCGTTTGCTTTTAATCTTATTTTGCTATGAGCTATTTCTATATTTATAGAAATATTTGCTATCAAATAAATAATTGCAAAAAATAAACAATAAAAGCGTTAAACAAAATTGTATAACACTACGACGACATTTTGCCCACCATTCTTAGCACCTACTGGTTTTCGGTGGAATTCTTCGGGTGACGGAATGCATGCTCTTGATAAAGGATAATTGAAATGATGCACATAATTTTCAGTTCAATAACACGCACACACACACGAAAATATTGATACATTTTAACATTCAGTTTACTATTTATAATGCAAACAGAATATCAATATAGAAAATATCAAATGACTTCTATAAAATAGATAATTTCAAAAAATAACCAAGAAAAGCGTTAAACATCAAAATTATAAAAAGAATAAAAACATCGAATGCTTTTAATATTTAGTTCTCTACAACGCAAAGCGAATATTTTAGAACACTATGTTTTTTTCTCCTTTTAAACATTGCGATATTTTTTTAATTTTTGTTAAATTTGAACTTTTAAGATTTGTCTTAGTGTAAAACATTCTAAAAATGGTAATAAAAATGTTTCAACACTTAAAATTTACAAAAATCAGATTATTCAAAATTATCCTTGTCTTTCTTATAATAGTACTATTTATAAAACAATCTAGCTTTCAAATGTCTTGTTATTATATTTCTTGTTTTTAGATTTAAAATATAATCAGGCTTTTAATATAAAATAGTAAATTTAAAAGCTGTATAGAATCGTTTCCAGGCACATATGTTTTTTTAATAAATTTTTTTAAAAAAGTATATAGCAAATCAAAATCAAATTAAAGTAAACAAATGAGATAATAATAAGATAAGCAAATTAAAATAATGATATTAAAGCAAATGAAAAATAAATGAAATCAATAACATTTCATTAATTTTACTTCAACATTTTGAACTATACAAATAGAACAAAATTCAAATTTTATGCAGTAACAACAATTATTGCCGTAGAATGTATTAATTTTTTCCTCAGCTTTTCTATTTCTTCATGCAATTCTACTTTTATACATAAGAATATACCGTTTCAAAAAATAGTTATTTTCAACACTACTTAAGAGAGCAGTTATTTAACAAAAACATAATAAAGTTATTAATATTTTTTATTTGACATTACGTACCATATTTTATTAGTTACTCATTATTAAAGTTCTGAACCTTCATTTTCAAAAACAATTCTTGAACTATATATGAACGAGAAATTATCGATCCCTTTTTTAAATGTGTAGTTTAATACAAAAGATGACAAATGATTAGGGAGATACCTTGCAGTACCGTAAAAGATAGCAGCAGTCACATTATTTTTATTTTCTATGCTATTCATGCATAGCAAGTATAATACAGAATTTACAATCAAAACTTTAAATAGCTTTAACAGAAACTTTCATTGCCTTTTTCCTTCTCATTTTCTTTGAAAAAAAAAACACTATTATGTTTTTGAAAATGCTTAAGAACAAGAGGAAAAGAATTTCGTTTTAAAAAAGTAGATCAAGATCAGCCGTTTTTACGAGTAATGCTGAAATAGGTTTATGGCCTTCTAATTAGATCCAGATATAAAACACTCAATAATAACAACGAAAAAAATAATATTGAGATAGCTAGTTGGCGGCGATGCAATTCTTTGGAACATTTTTATTTTTATTTTCCATCTACCAAACGATTTAGTATCATTCTTTGACGGATATTCGCTTCTTTGTGGAACGAACAAATCGTTTGTTCGGTTACCAGCTCTATGTTCCGATTGGTTGAAAGCGCTTGACGTCAGAGGCGGAGGGAAAAACTTTTCTCTCTCTAGTCATCCTTTCATCTCATTCGAAAGATATGTGTTTCTTGCACCAGTTCTTGGCAAGAAGTGGTGTGTAATTTTTCGATCCTTGAAAAATGATACTGTGGATACTTGTAGCGAACTTTGTGACAAAAGGTAAGCCTGCATTCAAATATAAAAATTCATATTTTTATTTACCATGTTTCATAAATTGTTTATTTATTTTAATTTTATAAATGTATTTAATTAAGAATTGATAATCGGCAGAGAAATAGATTTAAAAAGTAATTGCAACTAAATTATAACTAAATAAAAACATTTTTATATTTTGTGTATAAGCTGTCTTTTACTTTATTTTTAATATCTTATTGATTCCTGATTATAAGTTTCAATTATGGTTATTAGTCAATAAAATATTTAAAAAAAATATAATAAACACAATACAAACATTAAAAATTGATGTTTAATTATTAAATTGAGATGATAAAAAACTAATAACTTAATTATTATTTCATTAATTCCTCATAGATCTGTAAACTTGCCATAAATGTTTAAATATTTAAGGCTTATTTGGGCGGTATATACCCAACGTGAAAGATGTTTTGATTCAGTCAGCTTTTTCGGATTGTCCCTTTTTCAGCATACAAATATCTCAAATTTGTCAAATTGCTATGAAATATTTCGATTTAATTTAATTTCTAGTTTCAAATTTCACTTGTTAATACATAGTTCAGATTAAAAAATTATTAAATTAGTTTTATTATTTAAGTAGACTGATGAGAAAATAGCAGAAGCAGAAAAATTTATTCTATGCTTTTTTATCTTTTGCATTTAAAAAAAAAATTATCAATTAATTCCTCAGTTTGGAATTTTTTTATTCTTTCTATTTTTTATTTATCATTTGAAGCGCCGGATTGAAATCCAATGATAGGAATAACTGACAGCGGAAATTCATTTCATCACTTTGATCAAAATTCCCAATACCTGTTTCTTTTGTAGTAAAAAGACTTAATATAGTATTTCATTTTATAAAATTTCACATGGCAAATTATTTTTCTACATTTTGTTCTATTTTGATATTTAATTGGAACTTACATGCAGTTTATTTTTTGTTGAATCATGATTTTAATCTACATCTTCTTACAAAATAGAAAGTGTTCTACCAGGCTATGGTTTATATTCAAGAGTTCAATGAACTTACTCAATATTTAGGAATATAATTGTTTTGATTATTGAAAAATTTAACTCTTTATTCTGGATAATAATTCAATATTATATTCAGTGTATTTTTTTCTGAAATTCATGATACCATATTTTTTTAATTTTCTCATATGCAAAGAGGAATTATTATAATTGTAAAAACTTCTACATCAAAATTTTTAATGAATCTCCTGTGTGAAATCGTCAAATGGAAATAATATACCTTTATCATCTAGATGACGAAATTCAAGCGCAGAGAGACTGTCAGGTTTTCCTTATGAATGTGAACACGATTACTCAAAATCGAAAATAATTCTTCAGTTCATCATATAATTTTATCATTATTGTATCAAATTAGTAAATTGTATAAAATTCAAATTATATCTAACTACAGTTGAATGTCAGTCTGTCTGTATATTCTGCATATTAAATAACTTAAAAAAACGTATTGATTTATATAAATAAGATTTAGTGTGTGATCATTAATTTTGGCCGGCTTGAAATTTTAAACCTATTCTGTTGAAAACCTATTTTCTCTCTTATTCAACGAAATATTAAAAGCTCTTTATTGTGTTTGCATGCAATAATATCATTGGAATAATCCCCCTACATTTTTTTAAATAAAAAAGAAATTATATAATTTGAGTGATTCTAGAAAAGAGAAAAATACTAGCAAAAAACTTTAAAGTGGTATAAATATTGATTTCATAATAAACATAAGAGGAATGTCACCCAATATTCTTCTAGCTAATCACGATAATTCTTTTTCCTTTTATAAGATTTCAAATGATCAGAAATTATTTTTTGAAATATACTGTAGTTTACTTCGTGATTATGGCATTCTTCAACTATAGTATCTCTTTAGCTTTAGAAAACCGTACGTGCCAATATCAACTGCGGCGATTAATCATTGTAAAACCGTAGAAAGCAGCAACATTGTAAGGTGTTGATATTATGATGATGGATAGCGCCAAGCATTCAGACCATTTTATACCCACCACTGCACAATCAAGTAAAAAAGTTACCTTTAAAATATCATGGGACAAATACATATAAACTAATCATTGAAAAATATTAATAGTATTGGAGAAAGATTATATTGTTTTGGTTTATCATTTGATTTTTAAGACAATCTGCCATAAAAATATTATAATGTACTTATATTTTTAAGCTTTTTTATTTAATTATAAATTGAAAGATTGTTAATATTACTTTCAAACAAGTTTTTATTATTTGAACAGATCGAATAAAACTATTTTTTCGTTTCTTACATTTTCTACCTTATTCATTTTCAAAATTTGTTGTGCTTTTTTTACAAATTTATTAAGCGTATATTTACGTTCGTAGGGCTCTTTATGTGTTATTTTAGTTATTCATCCAATGAGCAAAAAACGGTTTATGTAACATATTTTTTATTTTTTTTCCCTAAAACCTCACAAGTTCATAGTTTTCAAAAGCCATTAAAATGGTTTTGTGCATTATTATGTGTTTTTGTCGGTAATTAGCATATCACAGCCTGCCACTTGCTGTTAGAATATTACTAATCAATTTAGTGGATTCTGAAATATCCATATTCTAATGAAGTGCAGAATTTGATAAGACCGATCGATTATTATTTTAATATGAGAAATACCATGATTTAATTATTTGAAGTGCTGTGTAGCATACTGATGTAGCATGTGTGTGCAATAAGGAGTATATTTATGCAAAAAATCAAACTCAGTTCCTAGGAACCTAAATTCCTAGGAACTTGAATCAGTAAAGGATTTTTTAAGAAATACTCATAGAGTTCGTTTTTAATTCATTCGAATTTTTCTTAAGCCTGAATTTATTATTTTGATAATTATGCTGTTAATATTTCATATTCTTATTAAAAAATGTGCATGAGTAATAGCAATGCATAGGAAATTTTAGAAAAATTGTTAATAATTCATTTTGGAAAATTTTATTTTAAAGATGCCTTCTACTCATAAATAAAAAAGATTAATTTTAAATGTAAATTCTTAATATAAAATGAAAATTTTTAAAAATTTAGGACTTTTAATCAAAAGAATACGAAGATATTTGTAATTTTTATTTATTTGCTTCATGTTTGTAAAAGTGAAGACCGATCGATTTGATCGTAATTTTAAAATCGAGTTATTTATTTATTTTCCGATTGGTTAGCAACTGATGCCAAAAATGCATTCCGTGACGATAAAATTTCAAAGCATTTAATAATAATGCAACGCACGCGATAAACTAAACTACTAAAAACATTGTGATAAAATGAACTTAAAATAATGTTTTTTAACTAGCGGAAAAAAAGTACTGAGATATAATTAATTTCTAACACTGAAAAATCGATCGTTTGAATTTTCTAAATAATATGAAAATGGGTTTTGTTCTGTAATATGTCCAAAAATTATTGAAAAAAATTGAATTCTGATTGATTTGAAATTTTAAATTTGAGGAACATATCTTTGAGAGCACACACTGCTGTAGACATTTCTACATATTAAATTTGGCCGAAAGTAACTGCATGCTTCTACATCCGACAATCTGCTCTATCGAAGGTTTTGAATAGTTTTTGTTTCATGCAACATTTATTTGTGTTTTGATCATTTATATATCATTTATTTGGGTTGTCAGTTTATAAATATCATATAAAAATCTTTTGCGAATTGATATAATTCTACCATATTTCAAAATAAAACTTGATGATCGATATAAATTTAATTAATAATGCCTGAATTATTATATACTAGCCGCCTTTGGCAACCAGCTGGTTCGCCATGAGTAATGCGTTCTAAAATTTTCATTTAAATCACATATTCATTAGCCTTGAAGTAATTCCGGGCATTGATTGGCCTGAAATTAATATTTTCTTTAAGATGATGAACGGAAAGTTCTAAAAGAACACGTTTTCCTAATAATATTCTTTAATTTTATAAATCAGTCAGTTTTAACTATTGGTTATGCTTCCAGAATATTAAAAATGTTTTTTTTCAGTGTGGTTGCCAAAATATTAAATATGTTTTTTAAAGAAAGCGAAAAAGGGGAAAAAATTATTGAATTAATGATACAGATATTCAAACTATTATAGAAATATGCCATTAGGTCGGGATTTCAATGCACATCCTGTCTAAATTCAATCAGGTTTACCTTAAATAAAGAAGACTTATTGAATTAATCATTCAGATATTGCAAACGATCATAGAATCCTTTGCTTTGCATTTATGTTTTTAGAAAATATCACTTTTTATATTTGTGTTATTTTATCCACTCCCGTGCTAGAAGTTGTATTTCTTTAGATTTGATTTGCGATGATAGTTGTTTTTATAATCTGAACTTCCGTCATTCTTTTCTTTTCTTTTATCTGGTCACGTACAAAAAAAAATAGTAAAAATACTTCTTTAAAAATTCGTCAAAAATAGAAGCTTAAGTTATACATTAAAACACTGATACCATTAGAGAGCTAATTTTTTAATCTTTAAGTTGATGTAAAAATCATGTTTGGGTAATAATATTTTCGAAAGTTATAGCGGAAAAACGTCGAAATTTCGCTTAAATTTAGATTATTTCAAATTGTAACTAAAAATTCGAAAAAAGGGCTCAGAGGTGCACATTCCCGACCTCCAAGGTATACATGTACCTAATTTGGTAGCTGTAGGTCCAACGGTCTGCCTGTAGAGTGCCAACACACACACACACACACATTGAGCTTTATTATAAGTATAGATTTCAGATTAAAATATCTCTTTAAAATCTGTAACCTGTACGCATTTATTGTTATTCTAATAATATGAGGAAAAGAAACAATACCGATGAATTTATAGATTGTCACTTTCTGCTTTCTTAAAAAAAAATTTTTTTGTCAGTTCTAAAATATATAATCTTTCGAAAGAAATTCTACATTTGTGAAAACAGGAAAATACGCTAAATAGCACAGAATACTACGGTGAAGGTTCCCCTTCGGGTTTTTTGTGAACATTTTGAGATTATCCTGTAATACGCGTGAAGAATTAGGTGGAATAACCGCGGCTGAAATTGCTGCCGCTGTTGCACTCAAGCAACGGATGTTTTTCTTCTTTTCGTCGTTCGTTGAAAGCCCTTCCCACTTTTTCCATTAAGCCTCATCAGACATTTTATTATTCAAGAATAAAACAGCTTCTTTACGGGGAAAATATTGTAACTACGTTATAGACTTTCTCAAAGGACTCGAGGGAACAGAAACCAATAGCCATTAATCTGCCTTTAAATCTACCTAATAATTCTCATCAGCTTCAGGATTTGTATATTCCCAAATCTGAGACTTTGACTTTTTTTCACAAGAATAATAACCTTGTAAAAATCTGAGATCCTTTGTATTGAGAACTTATTAAAATTCCTTTTATAATCCAATTGTAATTACTTATAATAGTTTAATTCTATTTAAATTAAAATACATTGGTCACTTCTTCCAAGAAAAATAAGTGATCGATTAAGATACATAATATGCGTTCGTTATAAGTATTAATTTCCAATTCAACCAATTATCCTATCAATTAATTTCTAATTATCAATAAATTCAACTTACCTGTTAAATAATATTTATGATTATTCAAGATAATAATAATAATATAATTCCATATTTAAATGTAACAGTAAAATATAAATAATTAATACTTATTAAAATTTCTAACCCCTAGCTTTTTTTCAGAATTAGAATTTATAAGTACTAAATTGAGATTTTAAAAAACCCTCAGCTCGTCAGATGATTTTTTTTTAAAATTATATTTAAGAGATAATTTATGTTATAATTAAGAGATATGTTATTATTATTAATATGTTATAATTAAGAGATAACAAAAAAATGGTAATTTAATTAAACAGAGCTTACAATCATAGACTAAAGTCATGACAGTTAATAGTAGGAATTGCTTGACTGTATGTTCATGTGTGTGTGAGTATGATGAATAAAAAAGCTGCGAATTAGATTGATGAAATGTAGACCAGATGTTAAAGACAAGTGCTAAATTTTCTGTCAAATACATCAACAAAAACAAGTTCTTTTCCTCAATAATCACTTGGCTTTCTTTATCGTTCTACGAAACTTCATAACGAAAAACGTCTAATACAAAAATGTTGAACATTAATGTAATTATATTGATTGAAATGAAAATATAGGGAAGAAAAATACATTTGTAACAATAAAAAAGCATACATTTATAACAATAAATGTATCGCTAACAGATAACTGTCAGCGGACTTGTAAAGTGCCATAAATAGCAACAACAACAATAAATATATTGATTAATGTAATACATATAATGTTTTGATTAATGTAATGTAAAATTCTAATGATTTCTTTTATTTACCCAAGTGTTACTATTTATTGAAGAACCGCCACCGCATTTTTAGTTATTGTATTTAATTACTTGCATATTACCTTTCTGTCCAATTAAAATATTTAATATTCGGTTAATATTGAATTTGCAGTGAACAGAATTAAAAATTAATTTTTAAAGAAAAATTTGAAAATAGAAGGAAAGAATAGCACGACAATCAAACTGATATAGTTGATGCAGAAATTATTTCCATCGAATAATTTTTCCCCTTTCATAACTCCATGAAACCAGGGAAAAAACGAGAAAAAACAAAATAAAGAAGATTTTTGTACTATTAAACAAATTTTTATAGATTTTTTATGCTATTAAAAAACATAGAAATATGTGTCCTCTAAGGACATTAATCTAAGGACATTAATTTCAGTTCAAAATATTTGACTGCATAACACTTAGATAAAATTGCAAAAGCATTCTAATTTTACTTTAGTCAAGGTCGTAAATCAATTTATCGAAATTTTAGGCCATTTAGATAATTAAGTTCATTGTAACAAAAATAGGTATTTACTCTTGCTATTGCTTTTAAAAATCAAAATGTAAATCTAAAATATAAATTTAAGCGAATATTTATTACCATTTAAAAATTCTTACTCTAAATATTCGACGTACTTTATGTTCTCTTACTGAACTCATCTAATTCTGAATATTCATACTGTAAAGCTGGTCCAAAAATTCTTTCGAGAAGTAATTACTAATTTATCTGAGTAATAAATAAGATAGATTAAATTATAACTGCCTTGGATTTTGATAACTATCCTTTTGACAATTGCGAACCAATGTTAATATTCATTTAATGATTTGCTTTGCTTTTTGACTCTTTTAATTGATTATCTGTTTTGATAATACTGTAACGGTAGTATTGCAAAGTTAACCAGCTCATATCTGATGACAGATCGTACCTATATTTGAAGTTTCATAGAGAAGTTCTTAATGGGGACTATTATGCATCGAATATAGAGTTTAAATTAACCCTGCCATAAATAAGTGAGGCAGAATCAACCCTGCCGTAAATAAGTGAGGCAGAATTAACCCTGCCACCTATTCGTGGCAGCAGGGCATTCAGATTCTCCGTACCATATGATAGTGCAGAGATATATTCCTTGTGCTTCATTGAAATAAGAATCGCTAAAAATAAAAAAGAAATGGAGCCGATTAATTAAACTAATCATTGGGTATTACGTTTGTAAGTGAATTGTGTATTAAATGTAATTTTATAGCATTTTAATTTAGCATTTTTATCGCATTTTAGTTTTTCATACATAACTTTAGTCTCGCAAATTTTTAATAAGATAAAAAAATAACCGCTAATAC
This sequence comes from Argiope trifasciata, assembly GCA_026543055.1. Taxonomy (NCBI): domain Eukaryota; kingdom Metazoa; phylum Arthropoda; class Arachnida; order Araneae; family Araneidae; genus Argiope; species Argiope trifasciata. Next base: position 4,607,615 of record JAPMOQ010050981.1, read on the forward strand.
AAAAGCCTGATTATAAATTAGTACATTTATTTTCAATTGTTACGCATTTATATTTTTAAAAAAATCAGTGAAAATTAGATAGACTCAAATTGTATAATAGGAAAGCCAATTTTATGCAAAGTTCCTTCATTTAATTGCACTCAATTTTTTTCAATTGATTAAAAAGTCATAATATACCAATTTGTCAAGCATGAATAACATAATAAACAATTGTAAAAATTATTTTAACTATCCTTACAAAAAAAATTAAGAATTAGATTCTCTAAAATTTCTTTTGATCGACAGTAAAATAAAACGATGTTGAACATAAATATAAAAGTGTCATTTAAAAATATCTCGTTAGCTTTTATGCTGCAATAATTTTTTATTAAAATGAATAATTAATATGTAATAGCATCACCCAGGATTGTTTTGCCGAAAAGTTTTCATTTTTTTTATTTGATTAACAGTGAAATTTTTGATACCAAATTTTGCGGAATATTTCTGTTTACATTGTACGTTTCCAAATTCATTTCACTTTTCTTGATTGATTACAACCTAAAGTTTTCCAAATTTAAAACTCTTTGTTTTCTTTTAATAATAATGGAGAACGTGAGTTTATGCATTGGGGTTTTATAGACAGTATAGTTTGGCACTTAACTATTGAACTTGATATAAATATACTTTGGTGTGCTGGAATGTATATTTCGAAGCAATTATTTTTGAAATTATAATTGGGATTATAATAAATTAAAAATTAAGCAAAATTTTATCATTTTTCTAATATAGCTTCCAGAAATATAATTAAACAAAAATTATTTTTATACCCCTTTAAAACTTAAAAACTTATCTTTTTATTTCTCATATGGCTTTTTTTATTTTTGACTATTTATAAAATATTTTTGTATAACTTTTTTTTGTATAACTTTCAACGTTTTCATTATTTCATTAAATATTAAATATATTTTTTCTTTGGTTGAAAGTTAAGCAAAGATTATTTTTATGAAACTAGCAACTTTTATGAGAAAAAAGAAAATGAACCTATAACATCGTTAAAGAATGAAATTTAAATTAAGACTTTAATTAATTAAAAATCAAGCAAAATTTTGGCATTTTTCTGCAATAGCTTCCAAAAATATAACGAGACAAAAATTATTTTTACACCACTTTTAATTTCAAAAAATACATTTTTAATGACATTTTCTTTGTTGCTTAGTTTTATTCTTACTTTTAACTATTTTTTTAAAAAAATTTCATAATTTTCTTCAGTAGATTTTATTAAGTATTACAATGTAATTCAAACCGTTTTCATTAATTTATCAAATATTTAATTGTATGCTTTTCTTTTATTGAAAAATGCCAAAGAAAGATTTTTTAGGATTCCTTAAGATTATTTACAACTAGCTATTACCCACGACTCTGTTTGTGTGGAAAATTTGATGTACATGTACGAAAAACTATCAAATGATGACAAATCAAAATGAAACTAAACCTAACCTAAAAACGATACATTTAAAAGTATAAGCATATACGAAAAACTTAAAACAAAAATACAATTTAATAACAAAAACACACTTCTAAAGTAAGGACAATTTATTTACATTGTATACCCAAAATAAAACAAAACAGTAAATCAAGTTCGTATTTCTTTCTAATCAGGTCAAATCTATTTTATTTATTGATCGTGATTGAGATAGCTACAACAGTATTATACACATAATTTTTAAACTTTTAATTTAAATAAAAGCACAGTTGTCAACAATCTCGAGCGAACTTTCAACGGCAGTTGGCTTAACGCAGACTGAGTTTCCTAAGCCAGTTGGGGTAACGTAATGCTGATTAGAAATTTTTTATTTCCTTTATTCTATTTTCTTTTAATTTAAAAGTATTTCAGGATGAATCCGAAAGATCGATTAATTAACAACATTTGATTTTAAATACAGAAAACAAACAGAAAATAAATGGAATTGTTTGAAATAATCGGTCCAAATTCTTCCAAGCCTAACTTCGTTCCTTTTTGGGGAAAAAAACTACAGCCTTACTTATCTTTGGCGGGATTTAGCCTCAGCTTTTTGGCTCGAAAGTTAGTTTTTAATTAATAAATTAAACACTCAATTAACCGGTATAAAAAATAGCCTATATTCTATTCCTGACTATAATCTATCTTTGTGCTAAATTTCATCCAAATCTGCTCATCCATTCTGACGTCACAAACATCCAAACTTTCACATTTATAACATTGGTATAGATATTCACAGTTTTTATATGGATTAATAAAATGGAGTTAAAATACGGCGAAAAAAATATGTAATTTGCAGATAGATACTATAGAAAGTATCGTTTATAACTGCATTATGATATCAGGAAGCATGATTATATTTGGGAAATCGTTTGCACATTAAATTGAATAAATGTAAGGCAATTAAAAAAATAGGGTTGTAATGTCTATCATAGTTACATGCTTAAAAATACTTTGTTAATGAAATTATGAAAATAAAAGATAAACAGAAGAGATTTTATTTAAATTTTCTCTGAACGTCTGGCATGACGTTTTCCCATAAAAGTACAAAGTCTTTTTTAAAAATGTAAGTTGTTCTGATATTTGATATATTAGAAGAAAAGAAGATTTTCAAACAATTCTGAATATTAATAGCAGGCTACAAATTAAAAGTAAATCGGAAATGAACGTGTGCTGGAAACATGTAAAGCTTAACCTTACAGGACTTAAAATACTTGCATGAAGAGTTCAACATTCTGCTCCATCGCACACGCTCAAGGTTAATAGCTTATTAATAAGTTAAAAGCCCAACAACCACTGAAAAGCGCATTTCCTCTCTTTTCCCTACCGCCTCTTTGGACTTTCTATGTCTTCTCTTAGCCATTTGCTTAATCCTCGTGCGAAAAGATGGGACAGATACGAATGGAGACATAAATAGCGAAGGTCAAATCTGCAAAAAGCTTGGATGTCTAAAACAGACAGACACCAGTCAATACGTTATGGTACTCGGAGGAAAAGACAGATTCTGCTTAAGTTATTTGAAAGATTTCTGGTTTAGATAAAAAGTGATGAATGTTACCAATTTTTGTGAAATGCTCTTAATATGTAAATACAATCCAGCTTATTTATATCAGTGAATTTTCGATTATTGCCTGCAGAAATGCATTAAAGTGCAGATATATAAAATCTTGTCTTTATTCAGATTCGATAGAATATAAATGCATGCATGAAAGCACTCACTACGAAAAAAAAAGAAAAGAAAGAAAGATCTATAATTTATATTTCTTAAATCTTATCTCTGTGTTCATTGCTTTTATACAGATTTAAGGTATTAAATTTTTTTTAATAATCAATAAAATGTTTCTAAATAGGCATTGGTTTCTGGTATCATTCTCCTTTGCCACTTTTGAAAATAAACAGATTTAGAATAAATATTAATTCCCTTTGAACATTTTATGCATAGTTTTCCTGAATTTTTAAACCATTGTTTCGACCTTTTTATAAAATGGGTGTCTAAATTGTCATAAACATATAAATATATATAATGTAAAACACATAGTTTTGAAAATATTGTCTAAATAGAGAAGATGCTTTAAATTTTAAAAGTTCGCTTTATTCTATTCGTTGATGATTCGCTTTATTCTATCCTATATAAATTTTGTACAAGAAGTGGTGAAGAAACTGACGTCCGTTCACAAGCGATGCAAGAGCGGAAAAAGTGAAAAAGAGCGAGAAATATTTATCCCCAATGATAATATACTATGGAATTCTGATACAGATTTCTTTACAAGCGTCGTCTTAGATAAGTAGATATCTTTTAAAAGAATTCATTTACTTTGACAGATTTTTATCCCGTCATTCGAAAGAACCACTAATATAAGCATTTTTACGGAACATTAATATAAGCATTTTTTGTAACATTAATTAAATAAGAAAGATGGCATTGGATCAGGAAATAAGAGAACATTTTAGAATGAATATATGGGCAAAATTAAGATAAAAATTAGGAAATTAATTGAATTTAATTTAGATTTAGAGATATTATTACATATATTTTATATAAATATAATAATAATAATTAAACAATTAATATATAAATATAATAATTGCCATTGAATTAATTCTTCATAACTTCAAATGTTGTACTTTTTCCAAGACGAATATACTCGTCAAAGTAGTTAACTAGTAAAACGATGCATCATTTTTCAAGTTCTACATTTCATAAAACGAATTTGTAATGAATATTTGAAGGATTAAAATACTTTAAATAGATTAAATGGAAAAATATGAATTAATCCTACTAAACAAATTCATTATAACCAAAAACTTGAAACTATTCGCTGAATAATTAAAATATTCCTATGCAAGGCACTGTGCATTTTTTTAAGAAAGCTATTGTTCGTAAGAATATCAAATTTAGCTAGTAAACGTTAAGAAACATTTGGAAAAGGATAACGCAAATAAAATCTCAAAACGAACAAAAGAGAATAAAACGAATATTCAGTCACCGGTATAAATGTCTCAATATTGGACCGATTTATACATCGCCATTATATATATCAGTTACAAATTATAAGAGAGAAAGTGCAAGAGATAATAAAAATTGTCATAAACATCGAAATATCAATTTAATTAAATCAGGTAAGATAAACAAATTTATCAAAAAAAAATTACATTCCTTCTGGATATTTTTTATCTTCCCTTTCTCTTTTGACTTCTTTTTTCTATGACTTGACTGTTTGCTGTAGGAAACTGAAGTTCTGATTACTACTTTTTTCTTCCTAGTGCTAGGTGAAGGATTCTACATCAGACGCTTTTTTTTTAACATTAAGTAAACGTATTCTTATAAGAGAACGTTATATAATTAAATTAATACATATATTTAGCTATAACTTATATGTGCATATGATTTTCTTCTGAAGATAACCAAAACATATCTATAATCGTTATAATTAGTGGAAATCATCAAGGTTATAAATTTTGGCGAGATTCTTTTTAATTTTCTAAATAAACTCTATCATGCATTGAAATAAAATTAGGCGAGATAGTTACAGCAACATTTCATACATAATTTTTCAATTTACTAACTAAATAGTGATTTATTATTTCTACCATGTTTCACAATATTTTTTAATGTTTTAATGAATAATGCTTATATTTCGTGAGAAAAAATAATTTTTATTTACTTTGAATCCGCTTCGTTTGAATGAGCCCAACAGTGAAATATTCTTTTTAAAGTATGAGCGGTTTCCCAATTAACATATGAATTAATAAAATAAAAATGCAATTTATGATTTAGTACAACCTGTATTTTTTTAAAATTTTGCTTGGTGTCTTTTTGGAAAAACTATGTAGGTGGGTATTGTTATGAAATAAGGAATCCCCCCTTAAGAACATTTTTTCCAAATGTAGCTGTTTTCGAGAATCATTAGACTCAAAAATTCTAATGCTACAGGTTTTCGAAAATAGCTGTCAATATTATTAGTATTCTATTGTGCAAAGACTCGAATTTAGTTCGCTTTTATTTTTTCCATCAAAAAATTATGATGCGACTCTGACTAGTTGACTTCTGTGCCAAATAGAAAACTGCATTTGCTGAGAGGGTGGAAAGAAATTGAAGGTCACGGAAAAATTATGGAGTTGTGACAATGCGATTAAGATTATCTAATTGTATTTTTTTCCTGCTTCCTATAATTGATATATTTTCATTAATTTACTATGAAAGAGAATGCATCTAAATCCGACAGCTTTTCTGTAACACCCATTTTCTAACCTATCAAATTAGACTCATCTGATATCGTATAATTTTGTAATCAAATTCGCTATCTCACCAATACCAGGTTATACGCACTAGTATAATTACCAAAATTGAAACTAAAATCTCTAAAATGGATTCCTTTTGTACTAATAATAAAATTGTGTCTCTAATTTGGTTAAATCGATATTGTTAGAACGACATGAGAAATTTTTTTATTTAAAATTCCTTCACAAGGTATTAATAAAGAGTTGTTTTGAAGAAAAAAGTAATAATTGCGTCACTATATACAGTGTCTCACAAAAGTGATGGGACACTTGTGCTTTACAAAAGGAAAATGTAATAAAATAAATAAATAAACATGTACAAATTTTTTGTGGGTGTATTTCATACTTAAATTTTGTAACAATTATTATATAACATACATTTTGTCAAAATATTAAAATATTAATTTAATAAAAATATAATTGTTTAGAACGGAGCAAAAATTAGCTCACATAAGTGATGGGACACCATTAGATATGCAACAAAAATCGTCTGAAATAAGCAATAAAAATATTTTTTGGGGGTTTTATTTTTACTCAAAGCAATTGGCAATGATTTATAAAATCGTCTGCAGTATTTCTCTCCAGATTGCTTTGGAATTTTTGTGTTTTTTAGCTCTGTGCAGCCATGAATGCTAAACGAAAAGAAACTTCGCCTGAAATTCGAAAAATAATTATTAATTTGCATATTGAACGTGGAAAATCTATTAGAGAAACTGCTAAAACAGTTAATTTGAGTCATTCAACAGTTTTCAACATCATTAAACGATATAAAAAGAATCATATGATTCAGGATAAAAGAAGACCTGGTCAACCATCAAAGCTATCTAATGGATTAAAGCGAATTATCGTTCGAATTATTAAAAAAAATCCAAGAATGAGTGCTCCTAAAGTTGCTGCTGATTTACAAGCATTATATGGAGTAATTGTTAATCCTGAGACTATTAGAAGAGTAATTCGATCTGCTGGATATCACGGTAGAGTAGTCAGGAAAAAATTCTTCGTATGTGAAAAGAATAGAAAACTCAGACTGGCATTCGCAAAATCCTACATAAATAAGAATTCTGATTTCTGGAATAAAGTAATATTTGCTGATGAGAGTAAATTTAATATATTTGGTTCTGACGGTAGAATCTTGGTGTGGAGAAAACCCAGGGAAGAATTTCGTAAAGAGAACTTGGTGCCAACAGTAAAACATGGTGGAGGAGGAGTTATGGTATGGGGGTGTATGTCGTCCGCTGGAGTCGGTTATCTTGTTTTTATTGACAGTATAATGGATCAGTACAAGTATATCGACATTTTACAGCAAAATTTGAAATCTTCAGCACGAAAATTGAACCTTCATAACGATTTTAAATTCTACCAGGATAATGATCCCAAGCACACTGCTTTGAACGTTAGACTCTGGCTGCTGTATAACTGTCCTGAAATAATAAAAACACCACCACAATCTCCTGACTTAAATCCCATAGAGAATATTTGGCAAGAATTAGAATCCAGAATTCGCTAACACACCATTTCTTCAAAACAACAATTAAAATCGGTGCTTCAAGAAGAATGGGGTAAAATCACTCCAGAAATCACAGAAAAATCAGTCAAATCCATCCCAAGAAGATTAAATCATGTTTTAAAAGTAAAAGGAAATCCAACAAAATATTAAAACCTTTTAAAAAGTACAATTTTTGGATAAATAATTGATGGAAAAGTAAGTGTCCCATCACTTATGTGAGCCATTTTTTTGCTCCTTTCTAAATAACTGTATAATTTATTAAATTTATTTTAATATTTTGACAAAATGTATGTTATGTATTAATTGTTACAAAATTTAAGTATGAAATACACCCTCAAAAAATTTGTACATGATTATTTATTTATTTTATAACATTTTCCTTTTGTAAAGCACAAGTGTCCCATCACTTTTGTGAGACACTGTATTAACTCAATTGCCAAATAGGAATTAAAAGTGAAATCCAGTTATTCTTATTTCTTCATTTTTTTACAAGTTTACTCTTGTTAATAATTCAATGTCTCAGCTGTCTTAAAATAATTTGTTCATAGTAGCATAATAAAAAAAATTAACGGATTTCATTTCTTTCTAATATAAAATTTCTTTCTTGTTTCAATTAAATTTTTCTTATAACTAGGAATAAATTCTTTAAGCATTGTAAACGTATAATAAATCAGATATTTCAATTATTATAACAAAAGAAAGCATATTAATTTTTGGGTTACTTCCTTGATATATATATATATGAAGAAATAAAGAAGTATATACAAAAGAAAATAAATCATGATATTCTTTTCGTATATTTTTACTTGATTGATATGAATATATTTTAATTGATAAGATGAAAGCAATGCATGAAAAATTGAGAACAAAAGAAAAAATCCTAATTATGTCATGTAAAAATCTTTATAATATATTTCATCTTTAATATTATTTACAAACAATAAAATAATGCGTGGCATAATTTATTTAAAGGTGTCACCTATAGAATAAACTTATTGATATGTGTCTGAAACAATACCCCCATTCGAAAATATGATACTTGCTTATTTCCTTAGCTACACTTCCTGATTGTATTTTACTCAAATATATAGATCTCAAATAAAAAATAAGGGTGAGGATAAATTGATTCTGTCATTGTACACTAAAATAACTATTAATGACGTCTAATTTAATTTCATTGAAAAAGGAAAAGACACATCTAATTACTTTCCTTGGTTGAAAGTGGACAAATATCTTATTTTTAGCCACATTTGATTTAAAAAAAAAAAGAGACGTAACAATGGCTCTAAAAAGGTCGTTAGGGTTGGATCCCTATTTTCCTCATATTATTGGTGCCTGGTTTGATGACTTAAAGGACAGTGACACATGTCAGATATTATTGTCACTTTGACTTTTCTAAGGGCTAAATTTGATTTGTACCACCGGAGGTGGTAAATATGTTCTGCGTTGTTGAGACAGTTCTTAACATGGTATTGTCTTTCAGAATATTGAATACATGTTATGTTGAATGCTATTGTTTTTATTCCCTACTTATAAAATTATTACTTGTGTTTCCTGAACCAATTACAGCACCACCATCTTATTATAAGGATCAATATAAAGATTTATGTGGTACAATTCTTGACGGGCAATCTCTTAAACGTTTATTTTATTGATGATATTTTACGAACATTTCATTAACATTTTCTTTTTCTCTGTCCGTGCGGATTTATGCAGTATGGTGATATGATTTAGGAAGAGATGAGTTTGGGATTTTGACTCTATAAAAATTTACTGCACCTGTGGATATAGAACATTTAAAATTAGTATGTAGATTCAAATATATTTACTATGCTCTTGTAACTGAAGGATAGTATAATTCTGGTTCCATTTTCTTTATCTCATATAAGCATAAAATTAAGCTAATTAAATCAATAAATCAATTAAATTATTGCAATGCTTTTTGCTAAATGGAACAAAATTTGATAGAAATAATATGGTAGTTTCTGATTTCAAATAAATATGAATGTGTGTATGTAAAACCTGTATGGGTATTGGATAGGCCGTTTGACTTAGAACCATCAAACTTAACTCATAAATACTTTTTTAGATGGGAGTATGCACCTCGGACTGATGCTTTTGAAATTTTTATTAGAATTTTAGTTAACAGAAAATCAAGATACATTTTGGAATTTTTCGTGAAACTTTCTGAGAATATAACAATATAAAAAGGATTTTATATCATCTTAAAAAATTGTTTCTAACTACACCAGTTTTGTTGTCATATATTTTTCCGATTTTTTAATCATTTAAAAAACATTTGAAACATATATTTCAATAAGAATATTAAGCGAATATTAAACGTATATCGAATAATAATATAAAAACCTAAGAGTTCTGAAAGAATACCGAAGTTAATATTTTAGTGACTTTTATCAATCGTGAGTCAATCATTAGTCATGAATATTTTTTCGGTTCTTTTTTACATGCTGAATTACAATCGATTTTAGTGTGAAAAACAACTGCTATTGATTCCAATGATATAATTGTATGTATATAGAAAAGACTAAAAATTGAAGAAATACATAGCCCTGTATGAGACCTAAAGTATTATGAGTTATATATCTATTAAAATTTAAAGCTAAAAAATATTTTGCTGACGAAGCCATTAATACCAAGTTGCATGAAATAGTTAATTCCAACTTTCAGCGGCCATTAATCCCAGCACAAAAGCAACTTGTGATTAATTATTTGCCTATTAATATTTTTTCACATCGCCTACATGACTTCATTAAACACTTGAAAGAGTGCAATTTTTGGAAAGCTCTTCTTAATGCTTAATTTTTCATAATAATTATACTTAAATTTTCTGAAACAAAAACTAAAGTGTATCCTTAAACCACGCCCAACACTTACTGATTGAAATAAACTATGATAATTTTAGAAAAGTAAAAAATTGCACCTACAAATTTTTTTAGTAGATTGTATGCTGATAAAGATTTTGAAAGTTTTCTCAAATAAACTGTCAGTTTTTTTAACAAATTTATATATATATAAAAAATTTAATATGCAATTCATTATTTACATCCACCTATTCGGATCCTTTTTTACTCTCCATTTTTTCCTCAGTTATCATGAAATCAATCTAATTCATGCTTCAGTGGTCTGATAAATGATGAGAGTTTCCAATTTTTCTTTTAAATTATTTGTTTGATCGTTATGATTTCAGCTATTTCTTCTGTTTGTACAAAAATGTGTACAAAGTCTGTAGCTTTCCATAATAAGTTTAATGGCTCTTTTCTTTTGAAAACGGAAGGAAACAATTAAATCCAGATTCAGAGCGTTCAAAGCATTTGCATGAGGAAAACAACTATTTCAATTCCCTTATCCTCTCATTTTGAAAATGAGTGTTAGTTGTAATAATGCATGGAACTCTTTCCTCATCATTATTGCATTCTATCATCCAGTTTCTTTGAATGTATCTGTATTGAAGTTTTCGCCATTGGAATCCATTCAATGTTATTGTTCATCGGAATGTTCGTGTGAAACACGTCAAAACGGAACACCATGCAAGTTATATTTAAAATTCCAATGCTCCTTTTTCAAAATAAAATAAGTAAAATTTTCTATGTTGTTCAGTTAGATGATAGTTGCCATGTACAGTTAGTTTGTAGTGTGATTGTGCCATCAAATAAATTTATTTTTCCTGATCATTTGAATGAAAATAATTAAATGGTTTGTTAATCTAATATGGATAAATTATTCTCTTCAGTACTTTAGAACATGATTTTTTTAAGTTACCTGTAATGAAACACTTGCCAACTAAAATATACGATGGTCGTTAACTCTTTCCTTGGCCACAAAAAATTGTAAAAAACTATTATAATTAAGCAGATGGTTGTTTTTATATATTGTAATGACGGCTATAAAGTTTTTAATAAAACTACTTATGTCAACAAATTCAATGTAAGAACCGATGGTAGCTAGAAGGGTATTTCAATTCTCGCCAAATGTCTCCAACACTTCGACCGTCACATTAGATACAACACCTGCGATTGTAACTTTGGGAATACCAATATCTCCAAACTGCTGCAAACTTTTTTCTTCTTTATATAATCCCAAAAGGGAAAAACATTTTAGGCAGTATGTGATCATAAATACCATTTCCGTTATGATTTTGTTGACATCATTTTGATAAAAATCGAAAGGAAAAATATCGATTTTTTGCATTAATTACTCCTCTGTTAGTCTAAAAACATAAGAACGTTACTTTCACAATCGTTTTTTTTTTTTACTAAGCAGAAAACTTTGAGATCTTGCACGTATCCATGAGACAACTATTTTAGTTTGCGTTTTTTGAGTTGCAAATAATACATATACGTAAAAACTTACAATCAAAAGCATATTGTCATGTTTAATTAATATGCAAGTGTTATTTCGAGCTGAGAAGAGAAATATTTTTTATAATCATGTTTTTAGGGACTACCTTCATCACACATATAATGAGAATAAAAGAAAATATTATACAATGAAATTTCATATACATGAAAATATACATCGAAAGCTGTTGTCATGTTTAATTAATATGTAAATGATATTTCGATCTGAGAAACGAAGTATTTTTAATAATCGTGTTTTTCGTGATTATTTTCAGTAGTTTCATCACACTTTCCTTCCTGTTCAATACTTTTTTCATGTTGATTTCATTACGACAGGCAATGAACTATATTTCTGTTGTTTTCAAATAATAACAAATAATCTTTGTTTATAAAGATACAAAATCTTAAAATTAAAAGCACTGTTAACATAATAATATTTATAGGTTTACATATAATCAGTAAATCACGTAATGAGTGATTTAAAAACCGTGCGAAGCTCTTTATTAAGCATATTATTGGCCTATAGCTACCAGATTTGGCAGGTAATTATATCTTGGGTAGTAGATACTGAATCAAAAAGTATTTTTTCAGAATTTTAACTATATGTTTAATTAAAATTAACTGTGATTTTATTTTTTTTTTTCCTCACCAATTCGAAATGTATATGCACTCAAAAATTATTTTCATGTCACTTTAAAATTTGGAAAATTCGCCTTTCAATTCCATAGATTTAACTTCGAAGCAATTTTTTTTTCCTAACTTTCATTAAATTTTCAGGATATTATTAAATATATTTTATAACAATACTGCTCATCATTTTGGTAACTGTGATTATACATATTTATGGTGCAACTATATTTATTGTATGCAAGCTATAATCTCTATAATTACATATCTAAAAATAATAAAATTAAAATCAGTCAAAAATATTATTATGCTGCTCGAATTATTGAATCTCTATTGCTTAGCTTTTATTGATAAATTGTTTTCAATCAAAAGAAAAATTCTTAATATGACAAGCTGTTAAGTGTTAGAATTAATAAGAATAATTGTAATCTAAGAAATAATTCTAATATCCTAATTGGATCTTCACTATTTAAATCCTAAAACTAACAACTTTCATAAATGTATTTTACATTTTATTCTGAAAAAAATTCAACTTAAATATGCTTTAATGCAATAATTTCTTTTTAATTTTTAAGTACCTTATTTACATCAACTGAATAACCAAAATCTTGCAAAAGTAACAGAGTGATTTTAAAATAATTACAACTTCAGAATGATTCGGAGAATTATTTCTTTTAATCTGACATACACCTTTTTCAATTTAAAAATAAAAAACTGCTCAAAGTTTGTAGAATTCTACGAAAAACGCTGAGTTGGATTTCACAATTATATATTTAAATGCAGGATTCGTTAGCCCATATTAAAATAAACAATAACCTTTGTTTTGAAACAAAATCTAAATGCAAAACAATAAAAACTACTTCAAAAGTGGGTCATATTAGAAAATGAATAAATTAATAAAATCAAATATTGGTCTAAATAAAAAAACAATAACGCGAAGGATTTATCTTATCTTTTTACAATTATTCCGATTGTATGATGGCTTTCAAAACCGATGAAGTATCTAAATAGAATGATTTAGGTTATTGTTTAGAAATTTTAAAGTAGTATTTTTGATGCTCTGAATGTAAAATAGAAGACGGTATGGAAAAATATAGATGTTCTTGGATTAGAAACATAACAAAGATTAAAAATTTGTTTCGTCAAAAACTTCAGAGAAAATTTTAAGTTTTTGTTTATAATGATAGCACGTTTGTAATTAAAACAAGTAATATAAAAAAAACATTAAGTCAATTCCTACTTATGTCAACAAAGAATTTTCTTATTAAATAATTACAATATATATATATATATATATATATATGGAAGAATCACTATATAAAGTAGCAAAAGAAAAAAATTCCAGCTATCTTACACGCTTCGCCACTGACGGTATTTATTTCTAAATTTATATCCTGCTAAATATTTAAGAGAATTTTTTCTCCCATATAAAACTAAAATTAATTGATTTATCTAAAAAAAATGGATTTTCAAACGATTTGAACTTTATTCTTCACCTTCATGTGAAAAATACTGAAATCGTTGTATTTTACCCGTAGAGTCACGGCCTGTTGATTTCAATTTTCATTACAAACTGCTAAAACTCTGTTTGAAATATGAAAAATTATTTAAATTTAATTAATGAATTATTTGAAAAAAAAAACCCATTTGAACATCAAGTGTCATGCTACAAGTTTAAAAACATATATTTGAACTTGAGTGGATGAATAAAAAGTATTTTATTAACGAATGAAAATTTGAACAAGATATATAAATATATATAGGGAGAGTGTGAACTAATAGTAGGAATTGAAAAAAATATCTTATTCATGGAATGATGGAAAATTAAGAGTTTTAAATATCCTTCTTAGAAAAATATTATTGAATACGATATAATAAATAATAATCCTATCTTTCATGAAAGATTTGTATAATTTACTTCTTTTCAGGTTTTACAAATATATCGAAATAACCTTAGTTCATTATAAAACGACTTCCTAGATTTTTTGTTCGGAACCTGATTGGATTGCACACAATAATTTGAAAGGTCGTGATCATATTGACAGTGAATCCCAAATTATTTTTCCAAATGAGTGTTTTACAATTTCAGCATTCATAGAAGAAAATAATAATCAAATTTTGCATCTTTATGTCATTATTTCATTAAAAATTTTATAAATGAAAATACAAAACAATATTATTTTCCCCTATTATAATTTAACCCATCGACATGTTTTAAAAGGATAGATTTGACAAATATGAGGGGAAAATGGTCTTTCATATACGATTAACGGAAAATACTTTTAGCTGTAACCAGTGGCAATGGTCTCCATGAACTTTCTCACACACTCTCTAGGTATTAAAAAAAAAGGAATCGTACCCTCCCTTTTCCGCATAAGTTTGTGACCTTGGACATGTCGTGAACACAATGAGTAATCAGATTTTTATTTTCAGCACACCGAGCATGAATGCTTTATGCTATGAAGAAAGCACAGTACGTCTTTTGGATATCTTATTATCAACCGTTTAAAATCAAATTTAGTACAAAGGTGTAATTTTAATAACAAGATCATATACCAAATTTTATTTATCGAAATCATTGAGTTTTTATATTATCATGTTTACATGTATACTAATACACGGAGAGATATATGACCAATCACATAAAAGATTTGGTTTAAAATTGAACAACTTTAGATGCTGAAACTGTACAGCAAATTTTATTGCTATTACTTTTTATGTTTTGAACCTATTTATTCACTTGCACTCGGACAGATGAGAAGATGAACAAACTTCCTGCGAATAGATTTCAATTAATATTTGATAGAAATATCAACATTTGCTGCAAATGTCATGTATCAAATATCATCAATGTAGCTCAAAACATTGTTGAACTATCGTGCTCACATAAATAATTCAACAAATGTGTCTTTCGAACACAAGGAGGTTTAAAATGTGGGATTCTCCAAAATCTCCAATCCTAATTTTTGACAATTACCATACTTTCACTTTACATATTTCGTATGCTAAAAAGTAAATAGTAAAAGTGAACTAAGCTTTAAGACACCATACGATAGAAAATTGAGTACAGTAATTTATTACATTGATACCGTGCTAAAATCTTAAAACTCGCACAACCATGTTGCATTCAATAATTATTTTGTTAAAAATTATTTATTAAAAACTGATAATAAAACTTTTTAATTTTTAACGCTCTATTCCTACTTTCAAAAAATTTCTCTGAAAACCTTTTTAAATTTCTAGGGATAACACTATCTTTTCCCTCGTATTCAACAATTATTAATGATCTCAACTGGAATGCAAATCTAAAATTGTGTTTGTTTAATTGTTATATTCTATTAAACAATTAATAGTATGGGGAAAACTTATATTACTTCCAGTTAAATAATCTTGAATATGATCTTAATGTATTTAAAAATTAATAGAATAGAATGAAGTTTCATAATCCAATATATGCATGAAGTTTTTAAAATAAAATTTTATGATGTCGGTAACTGATATTTTGAATGGAGCTCTCATCTCCTGATACGAAGCTATCTCCGTTCTTGATAAAAATTTTGAAATTCCTAACATCATAGCTGCCTTGAATTTTGAAAGAATATATATATAAAGTCGTATTTTTTTTTTCCTTTATTCTAGATAATTAACATGTAGAAATTCTTATGTTTTGATTAAAAAAAGCAATTGTATTTAATACAGGATTAACTATTAGTCATTATTTAAAATTCTTGATTTATGTAACATTATAAGAAATCTTTAAGTTTTTTGATATTGGTATTAGACACTAGACACTGAAAATTATAAAAAAAAATTATTTTATCTAAATATCTTTACTTCAGATTCATGCATTCAAAGATACATTATTTCAAAACTTAATTGAAGTATGAGAATGAAGAAAAAAAACTGGGATCATATATTTCAAGAAAGAATTCAAGAAATAATTAAAGTATATTTTAATTATTTATGTATGAAATTATCATAATGTCAAATTTCTACGTCATAATTTTATGCTCCACTTCAGAAATCATATTATTTGAATAAAGAAACTTCATGTTTAAAAAAACTATTGCAGAGTTCACTTATAAAGAAATAGTTAAATTTTCAAATAGATATTGAATTTGAAAAACATTTAGCAAAAATCAAATTTTTCATCAATTGAATTCCACCCCGTACAAAAAAGGTAATAAAAGATTTATGTTTGTGAAAAGTCAAAAATTAGGACAACTTCGGAATTTACGAAAAAAATTTGTATGGAAGATATGCCGCTTTCAGAAAGTCAAGGTCATTACCTTTTCAGCGATTTCATCGGTTTATTCCAGTTACAACCACATCTAACCGGTGCTAATAAACCTAAAATTAGGACGGCATCAAAGCCCACTTTCTAAGGAGTGACTTCAGATCATTAAGACATTACACGGATGTATCGGATTGCGACAGTTTTGGAAATTATTCTGTTAGGGTTGAGCCCCAAGGTTCGTATGTCTGATACGAATTTAAAATGTAAATGTACTTGAATAAGATTAATAAAGTTAAATTAATTGGCAATTTCTGAACTTTCTACAAATTGCTTTGAATCGGCATGCATCCATTTAAACAACAACAACAACAAAAAGAATGGCAATAATCATTGAAAACTTTTTGCTTGTGATTTAAAAGCAGTTTTACAACAAAAAGCCAACTTTACGATATATAACATTTATAGTAAGAAATTGTTATTTTTGAAAAATATTGCAGAAAATTCTTACTTATTTAATTACATATTAAAATACTCGAATAGTACATTTTCCAAAATTAATTTTGAATTGCAAGTAATGCTAAATTTTTCAAATAAACTGCACACACACACACACATATATGGGCAGCCTACTTTGCTTTAGTGGACACGAAATCATAAAATAACGTTCGATTATTAGTTGAATTAATGCTTTAAAATACAATCTTAGAAGACATATTGTTGTTTTTGTAGTGACTTTTGACACTTCACAAGCCTGCTGCCAGTTATCTGTTCAGCGATTTAAGCCGCCTCTTCTTTTTTCGGTAGCGCCAACTAGGGCTAAGAGTACTTACTACATAGCTACTCCATGCGTCACATCCGCTAGCACAACCTCTTTTTACTGGGGTGGGTGCACATTCACGCACCTCACAGATAGAACACTGAAGAACAACCATGCCCAAACCGGGACTCGAGCCCAGGACCCCCACTGTTGTAAAATGTAGCATTAGAATTAACTAGTTATAGAAAATTTCATGTTTATGGAAGATAACAATCAAGATAAATTCATATTTATTATTTCCTTTGCTATTACCAATACATAGTTTGAAGACAAAATTATTTTTATTTTGTTTTAAAATATTAGTTTCATAAATCTATTTGTGGAATTTTAGTAAATTTTATCATTACTGATTCAAAATTACAGTGTTGATTAACGGGATCACTTTAATTCATATAGAATTTAGTACAAACTGATAGGCCATTTTCAAATATTTTAATAATTGAATTTAAAAAAAATTATAATACAATGGATTATTCTCTATTATTAGCCATGTTTATTAATATTGATGTAAAATATACTTTGATAACCAGCAGATAAAAATTACACATTCTTTTCCTTTTTATGTTTCTCAAAGCAGTTGGTTAATACAAAATCCATTAATTGAAACTATTGTCATAAGGTTCTAAAAGATGGTCATTAAAATGAAGTCCGTTCAATTTAAATACATAAAATACGAAACGATGAATGCAAACAAGTATTGTAAGCGTATTATTTTTATAGTATCGCTCAATTTCAGCTCTTTAATTCAACTCGAAAAGAATGAATGATGCGACTTGTTCTGAGACAATGACATTTTTTATGGTGTCTTGTAATAATGATAATGCGCTAAAAAGTCATTCGATTTGTGTTTATATTGTTGAATACAGTACTTGCAGTCGAAAATTGTCCTATTCTCCTTTCATGCTTGACAATTTAAAATAATTTGAAAAGCAGTTGTCCTAAATTTAAAAAAAGAATGGTGTTTTCCTTTTATTGTGTTCCAATGCCATATTCATTTTTTCAAAATGCTTATGACACTTAAGAATAAATTATTTAGAATTTTATCGAGATTTTTCACTTGACAAAAATAAAATGCATTAAATTTTTTTGCAAACGATTTCAAAAGACAGGCAAAATGTTGAAGAACTGTAATTAAAAGTCGTTGATCTCGAGCAATTGAGCCTTTTCTTTTTATTCTGTGGAATATGTAATAATTCATTTGTAAATATATTTACTTGCTTTATGCATCAGTAAAGGGAGAGCTAATTCTTTAATACACAGGGGGAAGGGCATATAAAATTTAATGTAAAAAATTATTATCATTATTATGGGTTACTTAGATTAAACTATTTTTTAAATTATTATTAACAGCGAATGAAGACAGATATTTTGGTACTCTGAAAATTAGCATGTTTCTATTTATTTTGATATCTGATGTCTTATAAAAACAATTAAATGAAAAATGTGAAATTTTTACAGCTTTAGGATTTTTCAATAAGAAAACAATTCTATTAAAAAAACACTTGCATTTGGAATATTAGAATTCTAAAAGGAATTATATGAATTTATCTTCTGATTATTAGAAATGTAAATCCCGTAAGATTCTAATAAACAAATTAATTTATGTACACATAAAAAACCATACTAAGTTTCAGCAATGAATGACTAAAAGTAGATTTAGAATAGCAAAACGAATGAAAGAATTCTCTTTTTGTTCTTTTGTTCCATATAATGAGTGTTTCTTAAAACGGAAACATTTAAGGTCTATTTATTTCCTATCGATTTAACCAAAATATTTGGATAAAATTGGTATTCTTAGCCAATAATCGGCCTTCCGTCGTAGAGATACTTTTTCAATTTCCAGCTATGGTGACCATGACAACCAGAGCATGCGCACCTCATCAAGAACTTTGATTTATTTCTTTTTTTAGACTTAGATATTCAGATTTGTAACGTCTAATTAGGGATGTAACGAAGTATACCTTTGTCTTCGAGTGAGTTTTAGTATTCATCAATAAATGCCACTTTATGTATAATGATATGTTTAATTATTGAGAATTAGACAATAGATTTTATAAATTAAATCATAGATAATTAAATATACAAAACCACATAATAAATTAAGAATGGCACGATTGCTCTTAGAATTAATTACTGAAAGTTTTGGCGCCTTAGTTGTCAATAACTTGATTTTGAAGGACATATAAAAATATCTACTATGCTTTTAAAAGTGCAATATTAGTGAAGACATGTGTTTACACAGTTTAATATTTTAGATAGCAAATCATTTCAATCTATTAATAATAATTTATTATCAAAAAAAAAAACACCACAAGAATTAATATTCTTAGATTCTAAAACCTTCCGTATTTTTGCGCATGCGTTAGGGTGGGTTTAATTCGTCAAACTATGAGTCGTAGGAAAGATGGAAGGAAAGGATGTTTACATTCAACCAAGTTTACAAAAAGTAAACTTGGATTACTCATGAACTGAATTAAAACAAAATAATACAATAAAAAACGGCACGATACTCACATACAAGTGAAAAAAAATTGAACGAAAAAGTATCTAATAGGGTGGAAATCAAAGTCAAAGAATGATGAAGAATTTCAAAAATGTGCTTATCCAACCGCGTCTTACCCCTTAGTGAGATAGAATGGTCGAAAAGTGATAGTCTCGGGATACTGAAACGAACCGTATATCAAAACGCAGGAGAAATTTCCTTATAATAAATACTGGAGATAATAATAGCAGATTAAATGAGGATAAATACATGAATAATTGAAAACTACTTAACTTTTTTAGAAAGTAAAAATAAAATTGTAAATTAATTCTAAACTTTTATAAGCTCATTTTGAAAAAATAAATCAGTTATAACATTTTAAAGTTTCTTGAATAAAATGTTAATAGAAGAAAGCACTAATTAAGTGTTGTTAAATCTGTTCTACATTTCTATTTTCTTAAAATATTCAACTATTATTGAACAATATATTAACTAGTGCAGAAAATGATTTTAAAATATTTGTAGTTAGTTTGACATTGGGAGTGTACCGGCACACATGTAACGCATTGAGTTGTTTTGTTTTACACTTTAATTGCTGTGCTTTGCTTCTCATTGAATCACAAACCTTGGCATAGTTTTTTTTTCCTCTCCTACGCTTCTTTAGAAAACTTGATCAATAACTTCAAAGTTTTGAGATATCCAATTTGAACACCCTTTCAGATAGTATCACCTGCTCGCTGACCGACGAGGCGTGAAATCGATTAGATTCTCATTATAAGAGAAACCTCCACATTTCTATGAGTTATTTGTATTATGGAACCTCTATGAAAAGAAATGTAATTTTTTTCTTTTACTCTCGATCTATTGATAAATATTACAGAATGTCTTTTGATATGTCCTATTTGACCTTCTGTAGAATAATAAATTTAGGCTTATAGATATAATGAAAAATAAGTCAAGGTACAGTAATTCAAAATTAGCTTTCGGTAATAATTATTCAATGTTATTGTTTCGTATATGATAAGCGATTTGTTAAGAGTAACAAGTGGAATATACTTTTTTAAAAATTTAACAGCTGTGTCTTTAATTGTTCTTTAATTAAAAGCTGTGTCTTTAATTGTTTAATTGTCCTTTAATTATCTTTATTAAAACTCTTCAACTTGTCTCCAAAAATATTGAAGCGAACTATTTAATAACTAATAAAAGAATTGTATTTTCAAATATTCATTTATATCGCAAAGTTAGCAAATATTTCATATGCTTTTAGTTAAGCCACTAAAAGATATAACATTGAGCTATAGATCTAGTTATATGGCGTAAGTTAACTGTTATTTATAAAATTGCTTTTTTTCCAAAATTATATTTAGAAATGAAAAAAATGGAGTGCATTTTAAATTTGATTATAATTTATACCATGTTTTGAAATTATTGTATATACTTTCTTATTATAAAATTACTGTAGAAAATATTTTCTTACTTTTTTTAGAATTTTTAATTTAATATGTAAAATAATCCAGTACAGAGAATTTTTAGAAACAAAGCCACACTATGTAAAATGTATGATAAGCGCATTTAGAAATTAAAAAATGCTGGCGAATTTAGGTTATACCAACAAATTACGTGCACATGTATAAAAATGATTTATTACATGATTATTACCCTCATCTGTAATTACAATAATAAATTGCAGAAAAAAGAACACCTCTTAACTTTTGTAAATGCTACGAAGTTATCGTATTGCTACAAAATTGAAAGACAAGATATATAGATAAATGTACTAGAATAAGAATACCTTGTACATGCAGGAAATTACCAGGAAATTACTTTTACCAAGAACTGAAAAAAATATCCTAAAGTGTTGACTAGAGCATATAATCAGAGGCTGATTTCTTACTCGGCAGACTAGACAGTTGTCTAGTACAACTAGACTAAGAATGATTGAAATCCGATCGATTAAAAAATTTCTTAGCTGCCAAATAAATAAGTTTATAAAAAATATAAATTCTGTGAATTATATAAATATTATGTAATATAGATTTTCAAGTGTAATTGACAAGCTCTTATAGATTTCATGATTTATTCATATAGGTATTTGGATATTTATAAAACCGAATATCTACTTTAATAATATTGTGTCTGGAGTTATTGTCACCATCTATTGATTATCCATTGTTATCTATTGTCACCGCATAGTCTGGAGTTATAATATATAAATAAAAACAAAGACATATTTATAAAATTAATAAATTAAAAAATATTATCCTAAAATGAATCATTTGGATTTGTAAAAATGTGAAACCAGTTTAATATCTTATTTGGAGAGGGGTTTCATAATGTGTACTGCCTAGGGCTGCAAAGTACCTAAATACGACATTTCATATAATGTAACAAAATTTGAGAATGTTTTTTTATCTTTGATTCTCTTCATATTTCTTTGTAAAGAATACAATCTTCTTTAGCAGAGATTTATATATGAACTTGTATCTCGTCTCTAATGCTATGATACTGTCGACCACTGACTAC
Organism: Argiope trifasciata; assembly: GCA_026543055.1. Lineage (NCBI taxonomy): Eukaryota > Metazoa > Arthropoda > Arachnida > Araneae > Araneidae > Argiope > Argiope trifasciata. The sequence continues at coordinate 4,629,945 of JAPMOQ010050981.1, forward strand.
CCAAAAAATAATTGAAAAGAATATAATCCATATTTTATTAAAATATAATTAATGCTGAATGCTTATACATTAAAGAAGGATGACATTCTGCATAAACTTGTGTTCGTCTCTATGCATGTTCAAAGTAATTGTTACTTCAAAACACAGAACACGTTGAATGTAGAATGCGATGCCTCCTTACCTTCATATACATTAATTCCTTATTTGGCATTTATTATAATGGTCGAAGTATATATCTTTAGGCCCAAAGCAACTAGGGATATCTTTTTCTGATCTAAGTGTTATATTATTAATTTAGGGAGTACGATATTAGAGTGCGAGAGAATTCGTAACCTCACAATTATTACTTGATTTGAATTAATCTAGTTTATCATCATATCATTTCAAGTATTTTATTACAGTTCAAAAATACATACGAAATGCTAACTAGATAACAATTCTTTATTATGTGCTCTCGCAATACCTCGATAAGCACCATCAGTCTACCTTTGATTAAATAATGGTCTTAAAATATGTTAAATGGCCGTATGTCTCACATTGCCACTTAAAGTAGCGACAAATAGAAAATTTGTCTAACGTAGCAACATTGAGCTTATACAAATAGCAAATGGGGCTTTATATTATTATTATTATATCTTAAGCTGAATCGATTATTCGCATATACAAATATAGTTTGTGTAATATTTTGATGGACGTAAAACATACATTTTTTGTACTGTCTTATATACGTGACGTGGAAGTTATAATTTTGGGCGCATCATATAAATAAAAATGCAGTGAATAATCTTTTGACGATAATTATCTGTTCAATGACATACACTGTCTTTTCGTTAATTGTTTTGTCATAGATCTCTAACACATCGACTATCGCTTTGAATTTCTTACAATATAATATATATGGGACTGTCGTCATCGGTGACACCCCCGAAAATCAAGATATTAAAGGAAAATGGCAGAAAAAATATATTAATATCGTCGCGCTCAAAAATAATTGTGTGTTTATTTACTTAGGTTTTTATTCAATTATAACAAATTTAATGTCTTGCCTAGTAACAAATATAATGCAAACATAGTTTCTGATACTGCATTCTTTCAAGCCTGTATAATATCTTCATTTGTTTTGTTTTTTAAGTTCAAGAAGATTTCCACAAAAATTAAACGACAAATTATTGATGCCGAGTATTTAAAATTATTTTGATTACTCATTAGTTAGAATCTGACTGTTCATGGACGTATAAGCTTTACACATTCAATTATCATTTCAATTCATCTCGGTTAGGCTTAGCATTCCAGAATAACCACTGTTTCAGTAAGTGCCAGTAATCTCTTGTTTGTCATATTAGATGTTCTCTGTCATAACATGAACATTTATCTTAATAATGTTTGCTTCCAAATGGTATTTTACAAATTTGCTATTGCATTTTCCTCATGTATTATAGATTATGCTTTTCTGTATGGTATTGTGAAAGTAATATAGTAACTCAGAAGAATTTTTCATCTTTTGCAAAGCCAGCTATTTTTAGAATTAGAGCTTTCTTTCTCTTAACTCATTAAAAATATTTTTCATACATTTTTTATAAATTTTAACAGTTGATAAAAAATAATACTCAGCTTTAAATTTTCCTTACATTAATTAAAAGAATAATATCAACTTTTTACTTTCTCATGTACGTAATATAGAGAAAGTATAGTAATTGTCAAAAATTTCGAACTCTAGGTTTTGAAGAATCTCCACGTTTTAGATCTCCCTGAAGTAACACACATACACATTGTGGGAAAATGTCTGTGTGGCATAGATAATTCAAAAGCGATTTGAATTAGGCTGCTGAAATTTTGCATACAACCTGTACACCAAATTTTCAAATTTCTATCAAATTTTGAGCAAAATCCGTCCTGAGGAAGTTTGTCTGTTCGGCTGTGCGATATAAATTGTTCGATCATTGTAAATACGAGAAGAGCTAGATAAATAAGATTCCGTATACAGATTCAATATCTACAGTGTAGATAGATGACTGTCAAATTTTGAACGAAATCCAAAAATGGACTGATTGTCTGTCTGTATTTTCAGAAACATGTAAACGCGATAATTCAAAAAGGAAATATCAAATTTTGTATAGGTATTTGGTATACAAAAACCAAATATATATCATATTTAGTTTTTGTGACAATAAGTATGGTTTTGTGTCAAATCTTCGTTTCATTCGGTTGAGAAAAACGTGTCTAAAATACAAATTCAATTTTCGGATACTATTAACGACATGCTAGGAATAAAATATCAAAAAACTTGCCAAGTATGATACAATAGATTAATTTAAAATGCTAAGTTTGCATCAAAAGCTCATATTTCGTTACTTTTGCACACCAATCCCATCCAAGCATAGCGTTATTTGGCATGGCATGTTTATTAGAGAATATGCGAGAAAGTTTTATGAAATATATAATAAAAGTTTTATGAAAGAATATGAAAGAAAGAAAAAAAGACCTCTCCCACTAGTATAAAATTCAATTTTTCTTAATTTAAAAATAAAATTTCAAGTAAATTTTAATGATTTCAATATTTTACATATTTGATACCCAGTCATCAAAAAAAATTATTATTCTGTCTGAGCATTCTTAATACACCATTCAACTCATTAAATTGTATTATGTCAAAATTTAAAAAATATCATTCAGAGTTTCCTTCTTTATATAAATTGGTTCCTGACGTCAGTTCCTGGAACATACAATCCGTGATAACTTTTAATACCTAATATTGAATAATTTATTTCATCACGTATTCGAATCCAGTTCCTTTTTCAAGAAAAGTAAGTCTGTGGGAAATAGAGTACGCAGATGGCAGTCTGTCACAGATCGCTAGCCGTCAAAAAACCGCTCTTTCTTCGCGAAAAATTAAGAAGACGGAAGGCAATTCGCGTTTCGCTTAGAGCACTGTTTTCATTGTATTTTTGCCATTTGCCTGCTCATTCGCGAGTAGGAACACTGGGGCATGAACGGAAGTCACCCGGAACCAGGCGCTATACAACACCTATGTTCCCAGACTGATGGGTAGATAACTGCGGGGAAAAAAAAACGGAATGTCCGTAATAGATTTTGCATATCCACTTTATTTTCACATCATTATGTAATTCGTCTTTTGTCGTGCTGAAAGCTAAGGTGATATTGTCGTTTACAGATAGTGAAATATGAATTTACAAAATATCAATATTCATTTTAAATACAATAGATCCAGTAATCTTTTCAGGATTTTTTTAGCTGTTGTGATTTATTCTTTAATGCTTGTACTCTTGCATTAAATAGGCAGCGAAATATAGCTTCTTAATTTCAAAAGCTGAAATTAAATCATTAAAAAAACATTATAGTTCAATTTAGAGATAAAGCATATATATCTCAGATATTTTGTGGATTCTGAATTGAACAGCACATTCCCGAAAGAGAAGGTGTCATCTAATTAGATAATATATTTTTATTTTAAAGATATTCGAACTACTTGTTTGAAACATAGCAACTTGATAAAGTTTTAGTTTTGATTTGCCTATTTTTATTCCATTTTTACTTTCTTCTATTAGAAGTACAGCAATCGTCAAAAAAAAATTTGAATTTGAGATTTTGAAGAATCTCGTTTTATAGCTGCCTGAAATCCAAAAATTCATTTTTGGAAAATGTTCTGTCTGTTTGTGACAAAAATAACTCAAAAACGTTTTGAATATATGTTCTTTAAACAAAATTTATAGATTTCCATTAAATTTTGAGCAGAATCCGTTAAGAGGAAATACATCTGTCAAACTATTCAAATATTAGCTAACATGGTAATTAAAAAAACGAAGCGAGCAAAATGGATAAAATTCGGTACACAGATTTAACTTCCATAGTGTAGACACCAGTCAAATTTTTAATCAAATCCAACTATGGGTTGATTGTCTATCTGTCTGCAATTTCAGAAACATTTAAACTGAATTTAAAAACGTAGTGACTAAATATATTGAATTTGGTGCGGGATTTTGTGGCTAGTGCTATTTAATGTCTAACCTTTGTTTCAATCAATTGAGAAAAATGTCTCGCCTCAAATTTGATTTTTGGATACTATCGCGTGTTACTGATTAATCTCTAAATAACTCTTCAGGGATGACTTTACAGATTGTCAAATTCACTCTAAAAGTTAATATTTCTGAACTGTTATTTATCAGTGCCATGTAAAGAGCTTTCTGACTTGACAAGTTTATTAAACATTAAGCAAGAAGGTTTTGGAAGACCAATCCCACTGGTTATCTTCTCGTATACTATGTATACAAGGAGAAAATGATTTGTTTCAAAATCGAAATTTTGACGAATTTGCACCATTCAAACATCACTTTATCCGGCAGATATATATTTACAAAGAAAAATAACTAAATGAAGTACATTAACCTGAAATAAATCCTTGACATGTTAAGAATATGGAACTAAATTGGCTATTTTATTAAAAGATAGCCTCTCATAATGTGCACTGCCTGGTGCATTAGTATATCTAAATATGTTACTGTTCTCACGGATTCTGAATGGAACCAAACGGGTAGACGAAAGAAAAATACTGGTCTAATCAGACAGTAAGTAAAAACTCAATCATTTGAAATTTCTAGGTAAATATAGGCAGGTACCGTAAATAAAAACTATGAATAGACAAACATTATAGCATTGTATTTGAGTAATTATAGAATGTGAGCTAAACGCCACAAACACAACAATGTGTTGCCATGCGGAAACCCTAACTTCATCCAAGAGTGCTAATAATTTAGTGTGCCAAAAATATCCTAACTTACGGCAACAAAGAAAGTTTAACAATCGAAACTTCTGAAAATTTTCGGCTACGCTAAAATGCATGGAGGCGTTTCTGATGAAAGATCTTTAACAGCTGTAGAAGCTAAAAATAAAAGTTTATTTATATTTTTTTTCAACTGAAAGAATTCTATGAATTCTTGAGAGAAACAATTCTTTCCTGGAACAAAATATTGTTTGCTGTTCTTTAGTTGATTTTTTTTTTGTAGGAAAAAAAAAAATTACAAAAAATAAAAAATTAAAACTAAACAGTTAATCTATTAATCAATTTTGAATAGAATTCTATCTTTTGATTCAAATGATGTTGAATATCATTAAAGTGAATATATTAATCAGTTAAAAATAAAATAAACGAACGACGAAATTTTAATTTTGAATATTGGTTAGGTAAAATTGAAGGTACAAGAATTTATTGTTTATCATATATATAGATAGTAATATCCCGTATAAATTAAATAGGGTTTCAACAGGGTGATAGCTACATCACAATAAACTCGTGTAAAACGTTAAATTCTACTTATAATCAATTGCACGTTGTCTGACAATCTAATTTATCTACTCGACATTTTTTGTCCAGCCATATTCTCAATGGATCTCGAAAAATTATCTGCCTCAAATATTCAACCTGTACTAAATAAACATTAGTTTTATTTAATTAAATCTAGGTTATTTTTATGAAGTTACACGAGGATTACTTAGAGGGTCTCTTAACTTTGTCCGTGGTCAAATGATTAGGATGACACCTACTGCAGCCTCCCTCCCTCTCAATAATTCTATTTCACATTATAGCGAGTATGTTTGATCGTCTTTACATAAGAGAAGTTCGTTTACATGAGCCTTACATAAAATCGCTTTTTGGATCTTGTGTACACAAACTGACGGCAGTGCAATTAGAATTCGAATATAGTGATAAATAATGTTTTTATAATACTAGGAATAATGATCTGCAAATTAATGATAGGCCTGATTCCGTATAAATTGCTCATTTCTACTGAGAAATTTATGTTAAATATTAAAATTATTACGTGAAAGGAATGATTCAATTCAGAATCAAAAAGAAATTGAAATCTTTTCTATAAATAAAATTAGCTTTAAATACTTACTTAAGTGATATTAGTTGCGTCAACAGAGAAACTTTTAAGAGATTTTAGGACCAATTCCATGTACCAAACAGTATGTATTCCTATCAGACTTAATAATATGAATGAATAGGATATTGACTCTAATCTTATACTATAATACGAGGAATGGTTGCCAAGTCGAAAATCGCCCCAGAATTAATAAACTCCGGTAAACTTGGGGGTCTGGAGTTTTTTCCCACGAGGAATCGATTGGCGCCGGTTTTGAAGCGCTACGGTCGAGCAAATCGGAGTTACAGATAGGATATTTTCAAACTTTATTAGTTCGCCATAATGGCTAATAGGTATCAAGCGGTAACGTGCTGCCATCTATAGCCAATATGGCGAACTAATAAAGTTTCCAGAAGATGATCCGGAACTCAAGGAACTGATCTCGAAATGGATGATCCATAACTCGTGTGGTGATATGAACCCAAGCGCTCCGTGCGTGGTCAGCAAACATGGAAGAGACCAGTGCAGATGGGGATTTCCAATGGAACATCAAGACATGACATCGCTGGTGGACGATGAAAAGCCGAGGTTTAACCGGTTATCTTTTCACCAATGGTTTCACAAATTTTCTTATGGCATGTATTGTTTTGATAAATCACAATTGAAAATTTAAATCTTCGAGTTAGCTTCGATACCTGTTTTCTCCGAGCGGAGCTCGGTCACCCGCTGGTAAAAAAAATTAGATGTTTTTGTTGTTTAAATCAATAAATGTATTGCAGAAAAATTACGATTTACAAATTCGTCTATAATCCCTGTTCCCACTAGTTATAATAATAAAGTTTGGTCGCATTTAAATAAAAAAAAAAAAAATCTACTCTTTTGCGAGTAAAAATGAAATAATTATGAAACTTTGAATTTAGCAATTTTATGTCATTGTCTTCTTTAAAACGTCCCTTAATTGAAAAATACTCGATATGGTTGAGGCGATATTTAAAATAATTATTTTTCAAAGTTTCATAATCGAGCCTCTTTTAATCTAAATTCTTTTTTGTACCTTAGTGTTTTAAAAATATTTTATTGGATATGGCTAAAATTTCATAATTTTGCGAGAAATTTTCATTTTCAAACAACTCAAAATTTAATTTTTTATATTATTTAAAACTTTTTTTTTCCAATTAGAAGAATGTAGCTGTTTCAAATAATTTTGTAGTTAGTTCATCAAACACTTGGAATGTGCAAACTTTTCTGTATTTTTACAAAAATGGAATTAATATTTTTAACTGGAATTCATATCTCATACAGTATCTTTAAAATAAACATCAATCCTTGCTTTTTAACAAAAATGAAAATTTTCAATCATTGAATATTTAATATTGTTTAATTTTCATTCCTTAATATATTTTACTGAATGAACCTTATCATGCTGATCAGTAAACTTGTTTACTCTCTCCCACAAAAATGTTTCCAACCAATAAAAACTTTTCCTAAATAAAACTGTGGTATAAACAAAAAGAAATTTTTTTCCCGATAGAATTTGAATTAAAAATTTTAAAAAGGCAATATCATTTTGGATTTTTTTTCTTTTATTGATCAATTAAGAATGCTTTTTGTTTATTTTACACTCTTTGAATTCATTTCAGAATTCCAGTTAACTAAATTAAATCAAAATGATCATTTTTGAAACTCTTAAAATCTCAAAAATCGAGAATTCTTCATATTATCGATTTTTGATATTTGAAGCGGAAACGAAGCTTTAGTCTTAAATTTGAGCATAAAACATATCGCATTGGAAACAGTGTGGTCATTACCACTTCAAAGAAGACCAAACCACAAATTTCCCTGCAAACATAAACAGACCACGAGTTTCATGTTTAGAAGAAGAAAATAATCTCTCGACTTCCGCCATCATGAATGGAAAAAGAAAGGAAATCCTATTGTAATTATCTTGTGTAATTAGCTTCGTATTTAGAATAACCCTGGAATGTCATTTTTGATTCGAGCTGGTTTTTCCCCCTTCCATTTTGAGGTTCCAGCAAAAAAAAAAAAAAAAAAAAAAAGACATACAGTGCTGTGATTAAAACGCTGACTTTAAAGAAGTACATTCATGCTTACAAAAACAAAGTTCTTTGTCGGTTATTTTCAATCACCTCTTCAGGTATCAGGCAGTGTTTAAACAATATTCATAATAGATATTTCTTGGATTTTCATCTCTATCTAATGTACATTTGCATAAGTAAAATTAGCACCAGCAATTGATTCTTGAATAGTCTTGTCATTTATACCAGAAGTGCAAATAATAATTCGAGAAATTGAATTAATTATATCAAATTTAATTCTTAAGTATCCTTGATTATTTGCCCTGAAGGTTGTTATTTTTGGCTCTCTATTGCTTTATTTTGATTAGATTTATAGTCAAATAGCATGTGATTAGAAAATAAAAGTGACTTCGACTCTTAAGCAAACGATAAAATGAATGTTTTGCCTGATACTGAAAATGCATACTTTCACTTTTCTAAACATTATTTTTCAGAGTTTATTTAATATATTTATATCTTACTTTCATTTTTACAAATACAGTTTTCCGTGTTATAAATTATTATTTTTATTTTTGAGATTAAACTAGAAATTCATATATTTAAAAGGAAAAAATAAAGTATAAAAATAAATACTTAAATTGGCATCCTATCAAATATACTACAAACTTGTGGACAAACTAAAGCAATTTGTTTTTGATTGATTAAAAGTGTATTCAAAAGGCTTAACCAGTTAACTATTTTTGGAGAGTATACTCTTCATGGGTAAAGTATAAGATTTTACGTTATGGATGGTGAGTTTATTCGTCAAGAGTAGTAAGTAGTGACAATTCGCAGTTTTAATTGCAATTTTAGTAAAAACTCATTCATATTCCTAACTTTCAAGTTTAAAATATTTTGAGACGAAGTTCAGAATTATTGCAACAACTAAAAGATTATTAAAAATTAATATTAAAAAACCCCGCATATAATACGAATGGTTTTTCTTAACTGCATCACTGTGTTGTAATAGTCATCCCAGAAGCAATTAAGCAACAATAAATTATTTTAGACTAATTCAATAAGTCGCGCGCCTTGTAATAAAAATCGGGATGAAGATGTATTCTTTTTCAAGAGGCGGCATTTTTTATGGCCACATACAGAAAATGTAGTTTATAAATAAATAAATAAATGCAATTATTGAAATAAAAAAATAAAAGCCATGTCTTTACAACATAATTTCGTGCCATCTATACTTTGTGTTTGTTGTTGTCGTTACTTATGGCACTTTACAAGCCCGCTGACAGAAAACTGTCAGCGGGCGATTGAAGTCTAAATTAGTGTCCGCTGTTTTTTCAGTACCAACTACGGCCAAGAGTAAGATTTAGCTACTTCATGCATACATTCGCTTGCACAACCCCTTTTTACAGGGAGGTACATTCACACAACTCACAGATAGAACACAAAATAACAACCATGCCCCTACTGGAACTCGAACCCTATACTCCTAGATTACGGGGAAGACACATCTGAACAATATGAATAAAATAATAAAAAAGACTCGTTACCCTTATACCAAGACGCCGGCATACTTTGGGTTTGACTAGTATATTCGTCATTACTAAATTTTTACTGCACAATTTCGACATGCATTTCCGATTCATCGTTTGAAATGTGAAGTGAAATGAACAATTTTGCTGGATATTTTTTAGATTAAAATTGTGTAATTAATAAATATTGTAGAAAAAAGTACTTTAGCTTCGGGTTTTTTAAAAGTATTCTATTTACTATTTTTTACTTACATTTTATATTTACTATACTTACATTTAAAACTAATTATAACGATTATCCAGGAAAACAAATCAAACGTTTGGAAGTCATAGCTCCAAACCGTCTATCGATTAAACAGTTTAATATAAGAAAATTTGCCCTGCGAATTTTTTTAAAAAAAGTATTGCTATGAATGATCAAAAAAGTTTATAGAGTCGAGAGACGATATATGAAAACACACGACTTTGTTTTAACATTTTTTCTGTCTTTTGCAGTGCTAAGTTGTGGTTACCCAGGCTCTCCAGCCCATTCCAGTGTAACTTTCAACACAGAAACTGTACAAACCGGAACCGTTGCTACCTATAGGTGCGAACCAGGTTTCGACTTGCTAGGACCCATCAGAAGGCTCTGCGTCGAAAATGGAACATGGATTCCTATAGGAATACCCGTATGTGGTGAGTATCCTTTCTTTAGTTATATTTCATATTCACTTCTAATTAATTCTTTTAAAAAATTGTTGCATCCAATTAATGTAACGAAAAAACAATGCTAATAAAAATACTAAATCTTAAGTGATAAATTTCCTTACATTATCTTAAGGCCTTATCACACGGCAAAATATCTTCGGCACTTACCTCCAGCAAACGACAAGGAAAGTGACGTCACTTCAAATTTTCACATGATTGGTTGAATTTCGTTTGCGGACAATATCTCGACAACATTTTCGAATTGGTTCGAAAAAGTTGTCGATTATGAAACTTGCTTGACCGGTTTTTGAGGGTAGAAATGGAAAAATGCTGGCGAAATTTCACCGTGAAATAAGGCCTTTTGACTGTTCGGAGTAACGAAGTTATGGTTTTTTAAAGGCCTTATCACACGGTGAAATTTCTCCAGCACTTTTCAATTTCAACCCTAAAAAACTGGTCAAGCAAGTTTCATAATCGACAATGTCCAGTTCGAAAATGTCGTCGGAAATATTGTCCGCAAACGAAATTTAACCAATCATGTGAAACTTTGAAGTGACGTCACTTTCGCTATCGTTTGCTGACGGAAAGTGCCGAAGATATTTTGCCGTGTGATAAGGCCTCAGTTTCTGTAACTACGCGGATAGTGAAAACAAACCCTTTGTTAGAATCTACTCATCCACATATTTGAGGTCCCCCTCCCCTCCCTAGTGAGAGCAGTAGCTTATCTAAATAAAAATAAAAAAGCAAGATAATTTTTTATCGTCGAACTTATTTGTGCTTCTTTGACAAACGAGCATTAATGTAAGTGCCGTGCTTATATTTTAGATAATTGTTTCTAAAAATTTTATTCCAATACTTCCACTACCTCTTTGGCTTTTACAATGTATATTAATAAAAATTTATAATTAATATACATACAAATGCTTGATGAAGATAAAAAACATTTTAAGGAAACATGAAAAAGCCAAATTTAACGACTTTTTATACCATGCTGATTAAACTTTAAAAAAAGACCAATAACACTGAATTTTGATGTCACAAACATTTTCATAATCTTATTGCCATAGTTACTCAAACAAATTTCAATATATCATAATTTTTCAAGTTAGAAGATTATAACAAAATAACATATTTTCCTACAGCATATTATTTTTATATTATTATTTAGAAACAAGTAACTGATCCTTAGAATTCTATTTAGACTTTATGAAGAAATCAAATTGAATTGAAAGTTAAATTTCTTTATCTTTAAAGACTTCTTAAAAATATTACATCCGACACCAGCTCTGAAGAATAACAGTATTTCGTGATGAACATTTTTTAATGGAAGCTTTCTGAGGCAAGCTCATTGTTAACTTCCAAGGTTTTTAACTAACAGCAGGAGGAGGGACACAAACTTTGATTGAATTCTCTTTTCACTGCCTGCAGGAATCGATGAAATTAAATACGTGATTCCTCAACATAGATGCCATTGTCATTGTATCCATTGAGAAAAAAAAATATGATATCCATTTTCGGCAGCTAATAATAAGCATTAAATCTCTAGGATAATCCATAAAATAATTGGGGAAATAATTATTAATAATTATCGTAAAATAAATTATGAATTATTATGATATAAATTAAAAATTATTATGGATTATTATTATTTATTAATGATGAATTATTATTTATTTAATTTATGAAATTAATTTTCATAAAACATATGTGATTAACATTAATAAAACGAATCATGTTGATAACAGAAAACGATAAGCATACTTCGAATTTTTACCATTCGGTTTTAATTATTCTACCATATATCCTTTTTAGGACACATTTAAAATGACTTTTATAAAAGAAAAAAAATATTATTTATACATATTATATTGAAATTTTTGCGAATTTTTAAAATTAATTTTTCTTAATTTAAGTTCCAAAACTAAATTAAAATTTTGAAACAAATAAAATACACTAGTTTATAAACGTTGATGAGAGTTAGTATTCAAAATTTGCATTGCGTTTGTCTGCATTAAAATATACGAGTAATTTTAAATCAACAACCAAAAAATGCTTTGCTTTCATAGTTCTTATTCTCGAATTTTATCACAATTCCTTTTTTAACAAGCATTTTTATTGCAAAGTCAACAGAATTGCATTTTGCTTTTAGTTGCAATAAAACAATGAATATAAAAAAGAGCCATTAGATACTTTTTATTTTTGGAGGCCTTTTTATGAAATCAGAATGAAAAAAACTTTTTTTGCAGGCTGTTTTCCAAACGAAATTACTAGTTGTAACTTTCACTTTTATTTTTTAACAATGAAGACTTTGTCATGCAAATTACTATGTTGCAGTCAAGTTTCGGAAGTGAATGTCTTTGAACTTCAAAGAACAATCATTTCAAGTTTTCTTTCCCTGCCTTTTTTGCTCTGTTTGTGAAACTATTTTAATCTAAATATAAAAGGTGCCCCAAAAAGAGTAACAAGCGTTTATTTTCTTAACTATAGAACTGAAATACCACTTCCAAATATAAAATTTTATTAATTGGCTCTTTTATGCGTGCTGATAGTAAAAAAGTTTTTTAAAAATTCTTACACCGTATCTTAGGTGTCAAGTAATTAAATGTTTCTCTTATTCCATCATTCTGTCTACCAAATCTGTTAAAATCTGATAATTTCTTAATATAAAAGGGCTTATCATAATTTTAGATGGAAAAATTTATTGTAGTATTTAAAGTTATTCAATGCTAAAAAGCCATATTTAAGGATTTATTTACTAGTTCTTCATGAAGTCAGAAGTCAACTGTTAGAAGTATGAAAAAAGTGGTCTAAGTGAAAGAATTTTACTTCATTTTCTTTTGGAGATTTTCCGGATATAAGTATAAAGCTTTAATGTAATAAATTCTTATAATAATATCTCATAAAATATTAGTGTATAGGAATGTATAATATTTCTATTTATTTTATATGAACGCCTACAACACTTCAATTAATGTATTATTTGATCATTTTTTTAAATTTTATAAGAGTTAATAAGTGCGTTAATGTTTAAAATTCCAATTTTTTAAAGATTATTATGATATGTGTATTATTTCTAAATGCAAATCCCCACTTTTCAAAGGAAATTTTTGATTGGATGTATGTATCCAATATGCCATATATCCAAAGTGCAATATTTAAGGAATTAAGCGGTGGTTTCAAGCTTTGAGAGGTTAAAAAAGATGTAGATCATTTAATACATTGTATATTAAGTAACAATATATATAAATTAAGAGAAGTCCCCCTCGTTACATAATGCTTTTTCTTGAAATCAATCAGATTAACAGTTTTTGAAGCAGAATCGTAAATGAAGACAGGGAAGACTCTGAATTTTTAACTTCGTTTTATTTCATCTTGGGAGGCATGATTTATGTACAAGAAGCGCAGATAAGGTACGTCTGCTCATGGCACGTTACAAGAGTGAAAGACAGCGAAATAAAATTTCCAATGCTGCATACAATATTTTTTCCAGTGCTTAAATACTGTGAGATTTTGAGGGATTTACTACTCATGTTGATTACGATAGGGGAATTTAGGTATATTTTAGAAAAATTTGGTTGATTGAAAGTTTTTTATCCTTTCTCTCGAAGTATGGAAACCGCAGATTAAAGTATTTTTGCAAAGCTTTCTGTTGCATTAATCAAATAGAAGTAGAATGGGGTCAGTAAATAAGAGAATATTTTAGAATGAGAATAATATGGGCTAAATTAAAACAAAACTTAGGAAATTAATTAAATTTAAATTATATTTTAAAACATAATTGCTCTCTTTCACTCTCTAGATACAGAGAGATAGAGAGAATGTGGGGGTGGGGAGAGAGAGAACAATAAAGCTATTATTTAAAAACTATTTCTCGATTTAAAAATATTTTTATATCTTTAGTGTTAGAACGTTAAAGTTATCTTTAACTCTAAGAAAACATCAAGTTCAAACTTTAATACAAGCCTTATTGTATTACAATTAGAAATCTACATATTACATGTCTGCAATATGTACATATTACAAAACTACATACTATATATCTTTTATAAAACTGAATGATTCAAATAGATTTTTTCCCCTCTGATCTGATTGTTTTAAATCTTAATCATCTTTAAGGATGTTATCGTAACATACTTATTTAAAAAAAAAAAAAATACCCGTAATCAGTTACAATGTTTTCTATACTTGATTTGAAAAAACGGGTATAATAGCTTAAATGACCACCAATGTTAATTTCTTATGTCCAACCATGAAATAACCCAATAACCTTGTTGAAACTTTTGTTAGTATTCATTAATAATTGATCCGTCTTTAAAGAAAGTTCGACAATGATTTCTTTCAATTATCAATGAGTTATGTTATTAATCGGATTAATAGAACTCCTTCTTACAGTGGCCTTCATTTACATGTTATGACCACGCAGAGGCAGGGATTGTTCCGTAATTCAGAATTTTTATTGAGCGACCTTTCGAGACTGTTCTTTGTTGAATTATTTCGTCGGATTTATTCAATGCAAACCCTAACCCATTTCCCGAGTTTTCTGCAAGGAGGCCGTTCATTGTGAAGATCATCATTGTTATTATAATAATTTCCGTTTGACTACGAAAAGAAAAATACACACACTCCAGGTGAAATCTCGCCAAAAAGTCGGACCATATTTCTTTTCACGAAGAACTCTGCCACCTGCAGTCGAGCATGACATTAAAAAAGAACATGGAAAAGGACAACAAAACTGTCTTCCGAAACCATGTCAGTAGGAGAAGTGGCAGTGCTCTCTCCCTCCTTCCCTCCCCGGCGGAAGGGTCAAAGGCCTGTCACTTTGGCCACGTGACGACATTGTACCGTTTAGTCTTACCTCCTGGACAACATTTTTCACAGCAGGAACTTAATGTCTGTAAGTCCCACACAAAGATGCTAAAAGTCATTTTCTTATGTTGGGGAAACAAATTAATTAATTGTCCTTTTGTATTTAAGACAGTACGCTTCGGCGGTTTCTATTAAAAACATAGAGGAAGTTTAGGGTAATAAAAGAGTACCTTGTTCTACATTGGTCTTAAAAACATTTTTTTTTCTTTCGTTGTTTTGTTCATCATACACATGGTTAAACAGACATATATTTGTAGGAAAGTTCATTTGTCAAAGAAGTGAAAGTTAATTGTAATATTTCTCATTTTTTTAAAAAAAATGTAGTAATTATTTATAAAATTTTAATTTCAGCCAAAAATTAACTTTTTTTAATTTATTTGTAATTGAAGGAGGAAAAAGGAAGCTTTTACGGATAGTAAAGATTCCATAAAAAATTAACTTTTGTGAATTATTTTTACATAGAAGAAACGGAAATTTGGGTTCTCAGAACGTATTTCCTTTTAAGTTAATTGTGAATATTTTGTTCTGCTATTTGAGCAAGAAAATTTAAATTATTCTTTAATTCATTTTCTTTACCAAATGAGAAACAAAATTTCTTCCTGGAAATTAGAATGCTATAACCAGCGGTTTTTTTTTTCAGTGCTTGAAAATTGTATTTTTAAACAGAAATTAACTTTATGAGTTAGCTATTAATTGCCATTAAAAGACCAATTGAAGTCTATGTCATATAATAATATTTTTTTATCCTACTTCAAAATCATTCCAGACTCTAGTTGCTATTTATTCAGATTGTTTGTACCAGCAGCTTTTATGTAAAACTTTAAATATAACCTGCAAATATTGCAGGTTATATTTAAAGCATTAAGAATAATGAAATGCTTTATTTGAAAAATATGGTACTGAACCATATCAAGCTTTAAAGACAATCTTTGATCGTTGCAATTATTTCAATCCTTGTAAATAAAAGATAATAAGTTTTCGCTATCTTTACGCTCTCATTGTCATAAGATCTTGTCGATTTATTAAAAGACCACTTTACTTTTTTTAATGTTATTTTTCCTTGTAAAACGAAGATTTATAACCTTTTTGTATATTTGCATTGTTATTCATTTTGCACTTTAATGCCGTGCTGAATTTCTTACAATGTAATTTATATGGGCTTACCTGTTATCTTTGACCATTATGGTTGTCAAAACGTTACATATTTTTTATGCGTTATAATTTGATTTTAAAGCAACAAAAAAAATGAAATGAAAATGAAACATTTTTTAAATGAGGAATAATAAAATAAACATTTTTTGTAGAACTTTCTTTTTTAAATGAAACTTTTTTAAATTCTTTTTACTTACAAATATAAAATAGTTATAAATAGCAAGGAGGAAACTTTTACGCGTCACCACTACTGTTCGAAATAACAAAATAAGACTGAAATTACCGGCTGAAGATTCTAAGTTGTACATGCTTCTATATTTATTATTTTTCTAAAACTAAGAAAAGTTCAAAATAAAAGACGAATATTTGACTTTAAACAGACTTGACCAATATTTTGACTAAAATAGTGGCGCTCTATGTATTATAAAGTTTTATCGCCTCTTGTCGTTAGCAACTATAAGTAGTGATCAGGGCATACTTTCAATTACTTTCTCCCTTATTAAAATAATTTTTGATTCTGACAAGTAAGTGCATAAACACTCTAAAAATTTGCCTTCATAGTGATCTTTAAGACACGGGGTATACATCTCCCACTCCTGTCCATCGTTATGCCATTGGAGTTGCCAGGTTGTTGGTTTGATTTTATTTGTGTTTATGGTGTAGAAATTTTTTCTAAGTTGTACCTAGAAAGAGTAAATGATTTTAAATTTAATTAAAGATTTTTAATTTTATTATTATAACATTCAGGTCTTTTAAATTTGTGTGAAAAAATAAATGATATAGTAAAGTTGATTTCAAAACGCTGCACTGTAACTGTTTAGAGCATACAGTCAGTAATAGTTTAACGGTTCACAAAATTAAATTTCTTTTATACTCGGGGAAAGTAATTATAATTATTCACTTAACACGGTGGCTTATTTATTGCTGCAATCTCTCTCTCTCTCTCTCTCTCTCTCTCTCCCTCTCTCTCTCTCTCTCTATATATATATATATATATATATATATATATATATAATTGCTTATGTTTAATTTCCCTGAAAAATCAGTCTGCATCTTTTTACCATTCTATAAGCGTTTTCAACAATTAAAATTGAAAAATTAATAAATAAAGGATCAAGATGATGCGCCGCCTTGAATTGTGTGAAATGCATTTTCCGAGTGCAAATGGTTAAGAGAAATAATCGCATAAACTTGTGGATTTGTTGTTGTTGCTGTGAAAATACAGAAATAAGTTCGAACAAGAGTATATCCTAAATAGTCTTAAAGAATGATAGTATTGTTACAAAAACATGTTTAAACTTGCGTCTTAATATTTCGACTTTCTTTAGTCTATAATTAACTGATAAAGCAATTTGACATCTTGAGGATAAGAATGCAGCTTCTGATTAAATATCTTAGTATGCCTGAGCATAAGACGTAATATAACCTCCAAGGACACGTTTCAAGAATTTAAGATGCCTATGGTAAAGAGAAAATGCTATCAATCACATAAGAAATATGTTTAAATTCTTAAAGCATTCATTCCTGTCCAAAAAAATACAGTTGAATAGTTTTCAAAACGAAATATTTCCTGAAACCGCTATTCTTTTCCATCCTTCAATGAATAGAAGCAAAACATTTTTTCCGGATGTTTTAAGATAATCGTATATGAACTTATATAAAATTCGGCTCGTCTTTGATGCTGAATAATCTGCCATCCACACATTCGAAATATCCAAGTAATATTTATAATTCAGTGATCCTTGCAAAAGAAGATTAACATTCCTCGTAGAAATAAATAATAATGGGCAGTAAATACAAAAGTTCCGATCTGATACATCTCAAATCTCTAATATCTTTTGAGGCAACTCTTGAAATCCACTGAGACAGCATTTCTTCAGGTAGTTTGAAATGATAAAAAAGCAATAGCTTCCCCATCCGTTAGTGGAAGGTCATGTTATACGCTTCGTCGATGTTATCGCAGTAGCCCCAGGGCATTGGGATTTCCGCAGGATTGCTTTTTTTTTATCTTTTCAGTCTGGCATGTTGTTAATTCAAGAGTGTCTTGGCGAGGCATTGGCGACCCGGTCAGTAGAGCAACAGTGATCGAGTGAAATGAAGTAGATGAACTTTTGTTCAGTTTCTATTTTGAGTTTCAATTATACTCTACATTTTACATTTTTACGTGTATTTTGTTATACAAGGCATTTGTGTGTGTATTTCCTTTCCTTTTTTGTAAGTAAAAATAGTTTCTGATTGCATACATATAAGGGAGGGGGGGGGATTTTTTCATTTTTACTTTTTCATATATGAAGTACACATAGAAACAGTATTGTAATCACCAAAAAATTTGAACATGAAATTTTGACGAATCTTGATCTTCAGACGTCTCTGAATCTGAAAAGAATTTTTTCAAATTATACAAATCATATAAATTATTTCAACTTATTCAAATTTCAAATTTGAAAATTTTTCAAATTATACCAGTCTGTAGACTGGTGAATATGATAATTTAAAAACACTTCTCATTAGGCGCACAGAATTTTGTATAAGGTCTGCTTCCTTCTTTTTTTTTTTTTAATTATATCAAAATTTTGAACGAAATCGAATCAGAGATTGTTAAGTTCAAGTTAAAAATACAACTGCAAAACAAAGAGTGGTATATAGATAAAATTTGGTGCATAGATTTAGCATCTGAAACTAGATTGTAAATTTGAAAGCAAACCCATTAAGGAGTTGTTCATTTGATCATCTATATCTACCCACTTATCTTTGACAATCATGTAAACATTAAAATTCAAAAACAAAATGAATTGAAAGGGTGAAATTTAGTATGTGATTACAAAGGATTCCTTTATTAAAATTTGGTCTTAATAGTTATCCGAAATTCCCATTAGTTTTCTGGTACTTTGTGTGCCAACAGTATCTCAGCGATTAATTTCCAAAGATTGAACTTTAAAAGGCTCTTTCAAAATTATTGTTTGTCAGTGACATATTGTCAATAATACATGAGTACATTTATTACAGATTTGTGAGAAAGTAAAATTCAGCAAATATTGTGTCATCAAGCTCGTGGCTTAACACGCTAAAGAGAAAACATGCTTTGATTATTAAATGGTAATATAATAGTTTTATCAGGTGATCGTTGTCATTTATAAAACTACTTTAATAGAAATCCAATGACGTATCAAAATGCAAGAATTCGGATGTTATGATTAAAAATGCTATTGATTATTTGGTGATAGATTATAAACGAGGATAAATTTTATAAGAATACGATTATTTAAATAAAAAAAGAAAGAAATGAGTATGTGAATATATGAATAAAAAAACACGAATCACAGCAGGTATTAAAAAAATAAACATACATTGCATGTCTTCCATATATTGTATTTCATAAATCATGAGGAAAATTTCAGGAACTCATACGGTATATTAAAATAAAACAAAATTAGCTAGATAATGCAAAAATACAAACAATAGGCATGAATAGAGTTCTTTTATTAACAGCATCGTTGATAAATTGAGCTTCTTCAGAATTGTTATTAAAAAAAAATTATTCGAAACCTGTTTTAGTAATTATAATAGGTGATTGAAAGAGTTGGCTGAATTCTCGGTATTCATTCTAAGACAAATTGAATTGAAGATCGCGTCATTCGAATATTCGCCGATGCTGTACATTTACAAAAAGTTAAATGAAGATATGCATATCATTTTATTGACATACGCCGGGTTGCGTAACTGCAAAAGAACTACCCCAAATCACTCCGAATGGATATGGAATTATTCGAAAGACAGTGGCCGCGACAGCATAAAGGCGAGAATTAAGGTTGACTTCTTAATGACTTTTACGGTTCATACCCTCCATAAGAGGTATGTTCAGTCATCGGTGAGGAGGTCGTTTGACCAGACACCTCACTGTATCCCTTGGAGAAGCGTGAATCAATCATCCTTTTAAGAACCTTCGTAGAAGAGCGCGTTAAATGCTGGTAGATAGATAACATGATTTTAGCGTGCATGAATAACAGCACTGTGTGTGTGTGTGTGTGTGTGTGTGTGTGTGTGTGTGTGTGTGTGT
>JAPMOQ010050981.1:4650160-4676910 GCA_026543055.1 Argiope trifasciata
TGTGTGTGTGTGTGTGTGTGTGTGTGTGTGTGTGTGTGTGTGTGTGTTTCTTGTACCCCAGTTCCTCACATACGTTCCTGTATAGAAACATGTTTTGTTGTGATATATTATTTTACCATTTGAAGTTTGCCTTGTGAATTTTTGGGTTTGAACTTTAATTCGTCATTTTCTGTGACACAATCTTTAAATCAATGCTGTAAAAGCTCTTCAAGTTTGTTACCATGAGTTCTGATACATCCTACGCAGCAAAGACAAATTCATGAAAATAATGTTTTCTATGCAATGTCACTAGGGGACAAGAGAGTACTTAATCCTTCTTAGTTACGTCTCGGATTCTGATCGTAATTTAACGGCTCGATAGGGTAGCGGGTTAGAGTAGATTGCTATCAAGACCTTCAACTGAGGAAGGAAAGAATAATAACCTGAAAAAATGCTTCGCTACGCTCACTTGTCACGTTTGGTTACTTTACAGCACAAAAACTGACACTATGTTTCATATATGAACAATACGAGTTAAAAAAATCCTCTAATTGAGCTCCTTCTCCCTTGGGCCTCTAATTTCAAGTATAAAATTGCAGGTAACGCATTGTGGTCACCGAAATTTCGAAAACAGACTTTAACAAAAATAAATATCTGTCAAAAATTTCATTCCTTTTTCTATGATAAATAATAGTTACCAAAACTTTTTTCGTTTTAAATATGAGATAAAAGAATTTTGCGCAAGCCAACGAAAGTAAATTATTGCATAATAGAGAAAAAAAATGATCATCGAGTTAAAATTTATATGACCCGACGTTTTATATTTTCCTTATTATTACCTTCAATTTTTGTTATAAGGATTTAATTATAATAGAGTGGTCTGTCTACAACCTGACACTTCACTAATCCGACTCCTTCACTAATCTGACCGTTTCAGAAGGAGAAATGTCACTGCAAGTGAAAATCGCTCGCTTTAATAACGTAAACAGTGGGTTTCTATTCAGATTTTGAATTATATTTTGAAATATTTATTATATATTGTATAGATTTTTGTACAGTTTGGCAATACATATCATAAATTTTGCCATTGATTTACGTTTCTTAATATATGGTATAATGAGCATAAATTTTTCCAATATATTTTCTTTCTATTTTCAATATAATTTCTTTCTATTGATTCGGCAGTCTTTTGATCTAATATCTGCCAGATTATTGAAAGATTGCTATATACCATAGTTATCCATAAGCCTAGATATACAAATTATCTAGATACCTTGATATTTCAGATACTCTGTTCTAACCTTAACACTTAAAATATCACGAATCTGCACACAGCAGAAGCAATGTTTGAAGAAATTGTGATACTGAAATGCCTTGATTCACAAAAAGAAATAATTACATCTAATTTTTAATATAGGTTTTAAAAAATTTCTAAACATGTTCTATAAATAAATTTTATTTGATATTTTTGTGATTTTAATTATCAATAAAATTAAGTGTTATACTTGCAAGTAAAAATCCAAACAATCTGAACATTTAAGCCATGTAAAAAAAAGATCAAGAACTGGGACGTTGCCATCCAATTCAAACAATTTAGAGCATATTTTTTTCTAGATTTTTGTTTTATAGTATGGTTTTGTTTTAACTCCTATAACTGTTTTTTTTTTTTTTTTTTTTTTTTGTAATTCCTTAGTTAACTTTAATACAAGATCTGGATTTTATCGCGAACTTCATTGATTATTTAGGAAAAAAACTATATAAAGTTTACTGTTAACGGTTGATAAATCATTTCTAAATATTTACCATTAGCAATAAAGTTTAAAAAAACAATTATTTAACTAACATTCTTTCAGTTGAACCGTAACAGAAGACTATCATCACAATGAGTATTTCTCGCGAAAGCAGCAGCTTAAAATGTTATCAGATTAACAATATTCAATCAATCTAAAAACATTATTACAGATCTTTTAAAACATTGACAGCCAAAAAGCAAGTGAAGCAAAGTTTATTTTGAAAAATAAATATACTAACGAATTTCATGCTCTAAATAAGCTTTCAAACTAAGTAAAATATTTTACTGGGGGAAAAAATTAAACTACAGCTCAAAAAGAAACAAAATTTCCATCAAATTTAAGTATAAACTATGTCACTCGTCTTTATGCTTATAACAAATTCTAATGGGCTCATTTAAAATCGAATATAAGTATTCCGATTTTTCGCAGCTATAGGTATGATAAATTGAGTGGAAATTGCTTTATTGATATCTTTTGAAACAGAAACACAATATATGACATCATTGCATATTGAAAACACATTTCATTCAGTTTTCCGAAATGATAAGGGAAATAATAAAACTGAATGCATGATTAGCAAAGAGGAGTTTTTAGAAGTAACAACTAGTTACAGATATTTTTGCGTTAAAGCCGAGTTAAAATTGTTGTCACTAGTAAATAGTATTACTAACCTCGTTTTCGTTTGTTTATTTTTTCCGCATGCGATTATATTATTTAAACGATTTAACTTCCATTTCAAAATATTAGGATTTACATCATTTTGATGAAATATAACATTTTATAATCCGCATTATAAAATAATTTTATTCACTGTGATTTTTATCATTTAATTCGTCATTCAGGTGTTATATTATGTAATACTTTTATTAATTGTTAGAACTCGCGACTCCCATTTATGTCATATAGTTTTCACAGTCCTATTCTTAAGTAAAAACGTTAGTGTAAGTACACACATCTATAGATAGAAATAGGCCATTAATTAAATATGAAAAAAATTAATATAGTTATTTTACAAAGTTAAATACATATTACTTTTTATTAATAGTGAAAAATGTATCGAAATTGGTTGCAGCCAAATTTTTTGCTGCATTACAAAAAATTTTAAACTTTAATTTTCTTGGTTATTTATTTAAATTTCATAGTAAATCGTAACACTCAATAAAACAAGAACTTAAAAAAATTAATATATTGGAGAAAAAAAAAATCAAAGATTTTTCAGCTGAAGAAAAAAAAAAAAGAACAACATTTATTAAAATTTTATACCTGATATAATTAAATTCTTACTTATTGTTTTAATTGCCCTTCATTTTATCGAATGAGTATTAATAATTATAAGCTGACATACTTGATGTTGCCAAAAGAGTTTTGGAATTCCGGAATATCTAATCACGTTTCTAGTATCTTTTATAACAAAAACCTACTTATAGAATTTAATGAGATTTGAAAGAATTAATAGTAACCAGAATTCTTGCAAAGACTAGTTAATTAATCATATTCTATGCATTTTAAAAACTGGGAAAAACGCAGTCTACTGAGTTAACTTCCAAATTGTCATACCAAAAGTAATTTTTTTTATATATATATATTTTAAAACTTGGAATACAATAAAGCAGAATTACTAACTTCTTTCTCGTTTCAAATAATTTGCAATGATTAGTTTTTTTTTATTATGTTTAAAATACTATAATGAATAATTTCGGTGATAAAACAAAAAGAGAGTTTAGTTTCGATTATGCATCGTTTTTTCCATAATTTCGGCATCACTTTTGAATGACGTGTTAGCTGTGATTATGATAGCATGATTTTAGAATTCTTCACAATTAATGAATTAAAAGAATACAAATTATCAGCTGCTAATTCAAAAGATGATGAACAAGAATGTTAAAAAGTTATTCCACTTTGCTTTAAAGACGCAATGAACTCCACTGAAACAGACGATGGTCATAGATAATTTTCAATTAAACACCTGACCTACGTATTAAAAAAAGGTTGTAAAATGTGAAATCAAAGTATCTTCATATGTACCTATTGATGAAAGTATGGTTTTTCTTTAATTTTTAGGTTTGTTTTTTCGCCATTGTATCGAAATGTACTAATACGATCTTTAAACTTTATTACTTTTTTCATGAATTTGAATTAGTAAAATTATATTTGTAAAAATCAAAGTTTATTAAAATTCTGTCTTTAATATATTAAATTTTTAATAATCAAACGTTATTTGAATTTTGATTATTCTTTGCAGTCGGATGATACCTCAGGCTCTCCATTTAAGATGATGCATCATTTTGAAGCTTTATTTATTTTTGAATTTTGATTGTTAAAAATGCCTACAGAATGGTGAAAAGATGTAGATCCATTTTTCAGAGAAATTTGACTTAAAACAGTTATAAATATTTATTTTTCTGTACAATATACATGTCCTTATATTAGACGTGTAATTATGCTGAGAATTATTTTTCCGAATGCAAAGGGTTTAAGTCTTATCATATAGATTTCATTTTATGTCCGTCTTTCAAAGACGCATTAAAGGATGTTTTACTCTTTAATGGCCCTCAGCGTGATCCCATGCCTGAAAAGAAAAGAAACTGTGAATAAATAAACGTTCTTCTGATATAAACAGGATATTACTCATCACTCGTAAATGCTCCCAATTGATATGAGCTGTTCGCATTTAGCAGTGAAAGTGTTTCGAATATATTAATAAAACTATAATGGCGCGTTCTTAGGACAAACAAAGTTTCAATTTTGATCTTTGGAATTCTGCTGAATTTTATGAAAGCTTAAATTCTCGATACCTCAACAAGTCAAAACCGAAAAGTAAAATTATTAACCATGGTTTAATTCGAAAACGTTTACATCTTCAGATTTGAAGTCATAGCATCTGTTTTTTAAGGTTAATTGTCAAAACCTCAATATAACATTATTTTAAGCCTTGCATTAAATTTTAGGGGGGGGGGAGGGGTAAGATTCTTTTAATTAAATATCTCTTAACTCTTAACTAACTGTTTATGGTGACCAGCTGCTTAGTTGATTTTATTTGAAAGCCTTTATTTATCTTAGTCATTATTTTTCTTATTCATATTAATAATTTGAAATCGGAAAGTTCCAAAATAAACCCGTTTAATTTTCAGTTGGAACTTCTGAATATAAATAGCTGCTATTTTTTGAATAAGGCAATGAAAAAATTGAAAATTTAAATAAATGACAATTATGAACTTAAAATGTGTAAGAAAAGGAAAGTTTTTAAATAATACAGTTAATTGCCAAATAAAATTTGATAAATCACTAATTTGAAATTCAAATACTGGAAGAGACAAAATAGAGCATCTTAGGAGAAATATAAATTAAAACGTCAATGTTTGTGAGTAAGTGAATTAAATTTAATGTGGACAGAATTATAATTGAAAGCAGTCAGTCATAACACTTTTCAAACATTGATTTAGACTTCTTATATTATTGAAACTATTTACTTGCATCTTAAATCCGTGTAAAAAGGTCTTTGAAATGAAAAATATGTTTTTTAATAAAGAAAGCATAATTCCTATTACTCAAATAAATAAATATTTAAAAAGTATTTGTAAAATAGCAAGGTCGAATTAGGAAAAGGTGTGAATGTTCATTTGCTGGTTTAATTTTCTACACTAATTTATTTACGAAATTATCATTTACTACTCGACAAAAATCCTTACCGAAACTGTACAGCTAATCTACACTTAGTTCAAGAAAAAGTTTGGTTCATGTAAGAATTACGGAGTTGTTTTTCCGAAGAAAAGGGGTTTGATCCATTTTCCCTTAAGAACCAGCTTCTATGTACATTTTACAAGTTTACTGATAAAGAATATTGGGTAGCGAAATCGTATTACATAAAAGTGTGAAGTGGCTGATATAGTTAATTTCTTCATCTAATAAATTACTTTTGAAAGAAATAATTCCATTTTATTCCTCTGGGTTTCTATTTCTGTTCTCGTTGAAGAAATTGTTGGAACTGGCCACATCAGTCACGGTCGCAACAGAAACTGTAACTTCAAAGATGTTTTAGCTTACAAGACAGGAGTGAAATTTAATGTTTTCATGTCAATCGCGACTATTAACAGATAGATACATTAATCAAAACGTAGCGATCTTTTTTTAAATATTTTTATACGAATTTTATGTGCATGTGTGCTTATTATTTACATAAAACGTTTTAATCCCGATTTTCTTTGTTTCTTAATTTTCAGTTACTGTATATATGTTTTTCTTGTTATTAATTCTATATACTGTACTTAGTTACATTTTATGTTATAAATTTTCCATGTATATTATATTTTAGGGATGTTTTAAGACTTTCCTACATTTTCACAATACTTATATATCCTTCTAGAACGGATCCAATGACGATTAAATAAATAAACCATAACACTGTATTGCGCAGCGCATGAGCAAAATCTATCTCAACACTTCATTTCTTCTTTAAAGAACCCTTTCAACTTATAAATATAGAAATACCTCTTTAAAAACAATTGTTTTCTTTAATGGATTTATTCAGGTTCAATGATAGACGGGATGGTTCGTTTCCTTTAACACACTTTAATGACTCGTGTTATTCTATTAGTTAAGCTCAAGTCGTAATCAGTCAATTCAATGATGCATATATGATCCGCTCAATCCCGTTGTACCAGTTCAGTGTAAAACTATCGTTTACTGCATTTACTTATCTTTATTTTGGCAATTTTTGCCAAAAAGGTTTTTTTTTCCATATTGCATATAACAAGTTATAGCAGACATTTTTAACAATACAGATGTAGATGTACATAGCATTAACTGTATGTATCTAATACATTATAGATGCATATAACATGAATTATAAAGTATTAGTTTAATTCCCATGATAAGGACTGATTCACTTTAAGGTAAATTTCTATAGGAAAACTACATATTGCAATGGTTCTCGTGAGAAGACTTTGGGAGAATTTCTTCCGGGTTTCACCGATCATGGGCCTAGAACCCAAAACCACCCTTAATTCAAAAAATTTATATACATAATACTTTGCTTATGTTATTTTATGAACAAAATTACTAGAGTAATTTTATTTGAAAATTAATTTCCTTGGAATATGTTTTTTAAAATGAGAAAATCGAGAACGACTACATAAATCTAGTGGAAAAGTGGAAATAGTGGGGGATTGAAATTTTCATTTCGTTATAACTTTCTTTATGTTGAAGGTAGAAAAACAAACCAATTAGCCGAATTAGTACCTCATTAAAACGAACAGATTTGTATTTAAAGTTTTTCAATAGCTGCCGTATCTTAGAAATTAGGGGCTGAAAAGTGGTTTTCAAGCCCTATTTTTCATTTGTCAACAATTTATGAAGTCAGATATAAATTCAAATGTAAAGGAATTCACCTTTGCATTCCAGCATCACGAGATTTTTTTTTTTTGCTTTCATACAGATATTCATGTAAATAATTGATTATTTTCTTAAATTTATTTATACGGAGCTTGACGAGACTGATGGTTCGAACGAATTGTTGTTTTATGCAAAAATTCATAACTCAATTATATCAGTGAAATTCATATTGAAGCTTACTTAGCAATCTGTCAACGCAATGATGCATAAATGTTTCATGTTAATCCTGTTCTATGGTTTCAGAGTTAAGCTTCCTTCCATCAGTAGTGAATGACCTTGTTTACACTCTCACAATAATGTTTGCTTTTTTTAACTCGTTCATGATTGACATAGCGCTTGTTAATGTCTTACTCGTTAGTTAATAGTTTCATTATCAACAACAATAACAACACAAAAAATCGTTGAACAAAACAAAGGCTTATATACCGGGTTTTTATACCGGAAAAATCAAAACAAACAAAGCAATTTAACCAAAGGTAAAGAATTATATTCTCTCATTTTTTTTAATTTCAAAATTTTCGAACTGGTATCGTATTAAGGATTGCACGTCTTAAACATTTAAAGCAAAAAAATAATTCTTTCCGTACTATCTAAAAAGGTATCATCTAATTAGATTTTTATTTTTATTTTAAGGAGATTTGAGCTGTTGGCCTGAATCATTGTAGCATAATAATGTTTTAAGTTTGATTCCCCTGTCTTTATTCCATTTTTACTTCCTTCCTTAAGGAGTATGGAAAAAGTATGGTAATTATCAAAAAAAATTCGAAGTCGAGATTTTCAGGAATCTCACAGTTTAGGCTTCCCTGAGTTCGAAAAACACATTTTTTGGAAAATATTCGTCTGTCGGTCTCTCTGTAACTCAGACAACTCAAAAATGTATTGGGTCAAACAGTTGAAATTTTACGATTTTTACGCCAAATTTGCTGATATTTATCAATTTTGAGTAAAATCTGCCCAGAAGAAATCAATTTTCCTTCATGTTCGAATATAAATTAACACGAAAATTACATAAATAAAGAGAGCTAGATATATGAAATTCGAGAAACATCGATTGTGTAGATATCTATCAAATTTTGAGTCAAAACCATGTACAGTTTGCCTGTCTGTCAATCCATCTGAATATGTAAACATTCATAAACATGTCTTTCTGAAAAAAGGCTTTCAGAAGCATTTTAACGTGAAAAAACGCAGTGATATAATATATCAAATTTGGGATGGAATTTTGTGATAAAAAATACAGTTTTATGTCGAATTTCTGTTTCAAAAAAGTCGAGAAAACATATCTAATACTTAAATTATACTGGACACTATTAACCACATTCCAAAAATTGATCGCCAAAAAACTTTAAATTGAGGAAAAACTCTAAATTCACGCCAAAAGTTAATATTTCAAAACTGTTATACGTTAATGTCATACGAAGCGTTTTATGTCATACAAAGCTCTACAGAGTACGCCAGAAAGTTTGGGAAACCACTTCTACTAGTTCCCTGTACAAACATGGCAAAAACTCTTGTACCATTTAGTTTATGCAAATCAAACTGGTGACCTCTATTGAATATCACTGTTATCTAGAGAATATAGAAATATGAAATAAGTTTTATAAAAAAAATTCACTATCTAAGCTTGATTTTTGATTTCCAGTATAGGATATAAACTTAATGAAAGCTTTGCAACAGTCAAACAATTCCACCTTGATTCTACGAAAATGAAGCCAATTTGCATTTTAAAGCTCCCTCAATCCGAAAATGAATCCCTCTTTTTCAATTATATCTGTCTGCCTGTAATTATAATCTCAAAACATAAGAAAGTAGGCAAATAAAAATGTTTGCTTTGTCTTTACCTCAAAATTATTCAGACTGTATGTTCGTCCGTGTGCTATTAACAGGATATTAATAGGATCAGATACGAAATTTAAAACAATCACTATGAGTTGTGGCCATTTTGAATTTTAGACTTTATCAGGCAGATAAAAGTATTGCTGCAAAATGTATATTCGAACTACTCACAACACATTAAAACTACGCACTAAAATTGCTCATGGGCGAAATGCCAATAGAAAACGCGCGAAAATATTTGAACCGAACAAAGGGCGATAATTCTCACTTATTTTGTTAAGCAATCGGTATCAAATCATGAAACTATTTTCGGCCATTTATTTATTCTTTCTATCATAAAGCCAGAAATGCAGCTTCTTGAATCTGCAGGAGCGTAACTTACAAGCGCATCCTGCTTGTAATATTGCGGTGGCTTGAACTGGATTAGCCTCTTTTCTGCCATAAATAACTCATAAAATGAAGTGGAACGTGATTTTCCCTTCTTTAGTGAGAAGCAAAATGCTATCCATGTTTTATGGATAAGAATGTGTTAAGCCTCTTTCGCTTGTTGCAACGAAATTTAAAATAAATCGTACAGCACTTATTACCATGCTGGTGCAAGCCTGCATTAAAACTTTTAAATAATTGCATAACATATTAATCTGAAAACTGTTTAAGTTTGAAAGGAAACCATGAGAATTAATAGAAGAATGGAGTGTTTTTTCAAAAATGCGTATACTTTAAATAATTTTGAGAAACAATGTGAATTTACAAATTAAGTTCTGCTCTGAACAAACACGGTTCAGCATAGTTTTCTAGATTAATAATTCGTGTTTAAAATTACCACAAGAATCTTCGTGGTAATTTTTATTTCCTATAGTTTATATACGCCAAATAAAGTATAACTCCATACCTAACTGTCTGTCCTGTACAGCCACAATACATATACACACTTTTACTTTTGTTATAATTAAAGATTGCTTGATAATCGTATGATTTAATCAGTTCGTTAAGATAGTGATTTTAACTTTGACATTTGTGGTTTATTATTCCTGTTGTAAATCCAATACAGCATAATTCCATGCAATATTATGCATCATATTTCTATAATAATAATAAACAAGTCCACCGCAAAAGAACCTTGTTTTGTTACAGTTCAGAGCAAAAACCGCAACATCCATGCCTCAGCGATAAGCCTAATTGCCACTCTTAAAAATGACCGAACACACCACACATACAAAGTAATGCATGCATCTTGCCATTTTTCATTTTATTTAAACGCTTTCGACTGACCCTGACGCTGCTGCGCGTCTAATGAAGTGATTTGTTTTTAACTCCCACTCGAGGGTTATTAGGAATGTGTGTACCTCAGGTTGGCGGGATCGTGATTATTCGAGACTGTTAATAGAGGTTGAGGGAGTTCCGGTTCACGGCAGGGATTGGTGGATTTCTTCGCATTGCGTTTCCGAATTAGAGGTGTAATTAAAAGAGAAGCAGTATGTTTTCGTGACAACAAAATAGCCAGTGTGAGGTTCTTGAATGTAATTTTGGAGGGGCAGAATGTGGAGAATCCAGTTTTTGAATAAAAGATATAATTGTGAGGAGTTTTGTCGGTTTATTTTTATATCTAACTTTTTATTTTAATATTTTGTTTGCTGAAGGTTTCCTCTCTTTTTTTTTTTTTTACATAAGAGGCGGTTATCTTTGGATTGAGTATAATGAACTGAATGCATAGCTTTGAGTTCTGATAATCCTTTCCTTCTATGTATGAAATTTTGTCGGTATTCTCGAATGTCTGAGTCTGCTCTTTATTTCTTTTATAAGTTCATTTTTGTAATTACAATAAATTTATTTTTACTATAAACTGCACTTTTCCGGGATAAGGATGACTCGTAATTTTGGATAAGAAACATCCGGCATGGTGGTTGGTTCTCATCATCTAGTGAGTACACAAAAAGGGGAGAGGGGTCTGGCTCCACCCATTGATGACAGGACTTACTTCTCAAGAGTATAGTTGTATCGTGGCCAGGGATGACCCTTAGGACTCAACCACAGTCCCCGCCAACGTTGCTGTTGAGGCAGTCTGATCTCTCAGATTTTTTCCATATTCCTTCGGGGAGAAAGGAGTAACCAGTTTAAGGTTATGGTAAACTGCCAATTAAATCCTAAAATTTTAAATTTTTTTTTTATTGTTGTACTAAAAATATTGTGAAATTTAGCAACAAATGATTTCAAACAACTAAAAACTTGGCATTCATTTTTTAACTAATCCGTCAATCTTTGGCTTTTTTTTCGTTTTTTTTTTGGCGATTTTAAAAAATATTCAAGAAATTTAATACAATTTACATTAATGCAGTTTTTTTAACCTTCATAATGGTTTTGTTTCTTGATTTTTGGAGTAAATGGCAGAAATGTATTGGTTTAGTTTAGCTATACTAACACCTTGTTTTAAAGTATAACTATGACTATTTTGGAACCGACGGATCTCGAAATTTTGAAAGCGGTCAGGAGAAGAGGACAACATCCGACCTGGCACCCCTTCTACAAACTTCAACACCACACCAGAAGAAAAGCTTTGGCATTTTTGTAAAAAGATTACACAGGGTTTCAGAAACTATGCGCGAATTTATCTAGACCAGCTATCAACATTAATATTGCTATTGATTTTTAAGGCTTAAATTGTATCAATTCTTCCAAAATAACCATCAACAACATAAATATCATGGGATAGAGGAACGCAGACTCTTAGCAATGCCCGCCACCAATCTGTTCATTCATGCAGTTTTATTCGACTGTAGAACAATTCATATTTATGTAATATAACGTAGTGGTTTATTAGCATTTCATCTAACTTAAAATCATATCCTCATATAATTCTCTTACCAAAGAAAAATACACAGCCTCCAAAATTATTCAACTTCAATAAAAGAAATCAAGCCCACGTACTGTTTATAAACAGCCATACACATTTGTAATTCAACCATAACTGCTTAGTCATATGAAATAAGGAAATTACTAAAATATGTGTAATTTATATTAATAAAGAAGTGAACATTCCTAGATAATACGCAATAAAAATAAAAATCATTCGATAGATTTGCACTAAATTTTACTCTCAATGAAATATTAGGAAGTTTTTAATAAAAATTTCGTGAACTGATTTTGAACTAAGTGGTGCCCAACGTGCTTGCCAGTGTGGTGGAATGAATATCATCATGATCCATAAGGGGAGGCAAGAGGACCCATGTTTCCGAGAACGTTTCTTTAATGATCACATTTCTCACAAAACACCAAAAGACACTAACGCTCGCATCTCTTAGCAGAACAGCATCATCCTATCTCATTATTTACAATCGCAATGCACTGTGACATGCGTACCTAATCAGGCATCGTCTTCTATTATTCAAAAAAGAAGATAAAAGCTGTGTCAGTTGCATTATTTTAATCAATAAAAATTAACTATTTATGTTTATAATGATAGCTAAGGTTTTTAATTTTATCTTTATCATTATTCTTATTAAAACAAAATGTTATTGATATTTAAATCATTTTAATTAACATCTGTTTTGGGGCTGAAATTCCCTTTTAATTAAAGTTGCAGATCATAAAAATGCGGTTTTTTTTTTCATTTCACCGAATGTTACAGTTGAATATATTTTTAATTTCTGACACATGAACTGGTATATGGTAACCATCAATAGTTAATATGATATATATATACGATAGCTATAACATGTTTTAAGCACTTTATATTGCAGTTTTTGCTAAAAAACAAAGAGGTTTTCAAGAAGTAATTTAAAGAAGCTTAAAGAAATTACAGAACACTCTAGAGTATCCGCCTCATGACTATCTGGCGTAGTTTTTTTCCATAATTTATTGATGAAGTAAGGCGTCTATTAATTTATCTATTAAGGACTTTTACAAAATCTAAATACTAAGTTTTGTTTCTTATTTTAGTGTTACCTTTTCATACATGTGTAACCATTTATCAATGAAAAATAAAATCAGTTTGGGCCAATTTTTTTAATAATTAGGGCCTACGATTTACATTAATGTTTTACTTATATTTCCAGCATTTAAGTTTGGCATTACATTATTTATGTTAAAATGTGAACAGTTAATATCCTTTAATTTACTTTTTCTCTAATAAATTCTTGAAACGTGCAGTGCAGTATATAAACTACCAGTACAGAATCTTCCATTTTAACTTAACACTTTACCGGCAAATGCTACCATGATAGACTGGGCCGCGTTGCGTTCATGAAACAAATGACGGGCTTAGTACTCAATATGAAGAAAGAAAATGCGTATTAAAACAAAGTTTTGGTCAAAACATTTGTCTCTTGATATTGATGGGCAAAGAAATTAATTCATAGAATTCCGGCTTATCTGGCATTTTTATTATCCAGTCAGTTCTTCCACCACTTTCAGCCGGAAACTCGGGCGTGTACTGTAGTTAATTTTTTTGTTAAGAATTTAAATGAAAATGCCTTGAACAATCTAGAAACTTCAAGCATATTAGATGCATTTTAATAAAAGGAAAACTAAAGGAGGTTTTACCTAATTCATTTTCAATGTGATAATGAAAGCGGCCATTCATATAAATTATGCGTATTGTAATTCACGCCTGTGACAGATGCAGAAAATTGAAAAGAAAAAACACGCCATTTTAATCGAATGTTATTTATATTTAAAATCAAAACCTTCAATAGCTTTTTCTCATGCATCAGAAGCTGCGAACTTCAAAAACCATGAATTCTCTGACATCTAAATAGACGCTTGTCATCGCATTCATTAATTTTAAATCACTCCGCGAGCACACGAATGCTATTTTTGTTATGTTTATTTCGCTCCGATGATTTCATTACTTTTAACAGTTATAAACAAACCTTCTTTAGATTCTAACTTTCGACAGTTCTAAAGTAGGCTGGTTTTCACAAATTCAGCACCCTCAGGCATTAGCTATATTTGAGAAAGCAGACAGGATTTTCACTGATTGCGCACGCAAGAATATGTTAAAATAATACTTTTTCTTTTGTCTCTCTCTGCTACTGAAAAAATATTCAGAACATGACTGACAGCGATATCTGACATTAATATAAAGGTCACTTTTCCGCTTTTGCTTTTTTCAGATATTAGAAATTTACATAAGTGATGGATCAACAGTGAAATGGTGCTTTCCTTTTGCTGGAACTATAAAAAACGGAAACCACAACTGTACTTTTATGCTAACATAATTTCTTCCTATAACGCAATAGCTGATTCAAAC
Source organism: Argiope trifasciata (assembly GCA_026543055.1). Lineage (NCBI taxonomy): Eukaryota > Metazoa > Arthropoda > Arachnida > Araneae > Araneidae > Argiope > Argiope trifasciata. The sequence continues at coordinate 4,664,408 of JAPMOQ010050981.1, forward strand.
AGTCTGTGGTTTACTTCACTCTCAGAGTGAAAATCTCATCTACTGATAATGCTATCTATCAGTAAATTAGTCACCCTATGAGACCAGCCATTCGTTGGAAATATTTGTGATGGATCTCAATTAAATATACAGGATGAATCTAAAATTTTGGGACAAATCTTGCGGTGTGGTAGAGCTCACTATAACAAACAATTATTGCATAGGAATACATGACCAGACGTGACGCGTTGAGGCCCAAACTGAAAAAAAGTAACACATTAGAGGAATTATAAAATGTTCATTAGCTGAAAATTTAACCAGTGGTTCCGTAGAGAAAATGTTTAAACCATTGCTAAATTCTACTCTATTCTACTTTCGGGGAGCGCTGGATTGAGCATGATGGGCCAGTTCAATTGCCACCACAATCGCCAGATTTATTGAGTATCAATTTTTTCTATGAGGGCATTTAAAAGCCCTTATTTATGAATATGGGACTTCACTTAGCTCCATTGAAAAACTCGTTACTCGTCTATCCTGTATGGCTGCATGAGTATGTGAAATACCCGGGATATAGAAATCTGTTACCAATCACTCCACTGACGCTACCAAGCTGTTGAGTGTCGCAATATTGAACATTTTTTGTAGACATTGCTGTAAAAAAAGCCATTTAATGACGAAGCTATAAATAAACAATGTTTTACATTTCGTGATATTTTTCGTTTGCGCCTCAACGAGTCACTTTCAGTCATATATTCCTAAACAATAATGTTTGTTATAGTAAGCTCTACCACCCCTCAAATTTTGTCCTATGATTTTAGACTCACTCTGTATAAAGCTAATTTGCTTAACGCACTTGAGTCTTTTAAAAAAGTATTTTTAAGCATTAAATTGCAATATTAAAATTTTACTATTTTAATAATCTCATTCTTGTGCATTTTATTGTAGACTTGAATCTTCTTAACCCATTCACTGCTAATTACGAGATATCTCGTGGTGAGCTTGTGTACCCAAACTGCTACGAGATATTCTGCAATGTTAATTTTATATTGACCTTCGTACCCAAAGCAGGACGCTTTAAATTTGTCTGTCGGTGAATGGGTTATTGGAGTCGCGTCTCATGATATCAAAGTACCATTGTATCTTGAATATAAAAACAATCTGTTCAAGATTACATGCAGTCTTTTGTGGTATAGTAACTTTACTTTTTCATTTTTCATGCAAATTGCGCAGATAATTAGCAGAATTTATTGCCTTTGGCGACCAACTTGTTCACCTAAATATTGACCTTTTAAGCAGTTAAATAATAAAGTTGAATGCACATTTTTAAAAATTTACCTTGATAAAGCTAAGAAGCATGAAACTAATTAAATAAATCAAAACAGATTAAAAGGGTGTATATACTATGAAATAAAACGGAAATCCTGCTTTGGAATTCAAATCTTAATTTTGATAATGGCAAAAGATCCTAATTTTATTTTGATGAATCAGTTTGAATTTCATAACATTAAAAATTATTTTTTACAAATTGTATTTTACATTTAAAAATTTATTTAAAATAAATAAAATGCCGTAGAGAAATGATATTTATTACATTAAAAAATAATGTCTCGAGTTTTAAGATAATACAAAGACAGTTTTTGTGAGATTATAATTTTAAAATATATAGTCATCAATTTCCATAAGTAAGGCGTAACAATTTCTCATCTGACAATGATTAGACTTATTTTCGAACTCGATTAAAGTTAGTTAAGAGTCCTGTTTCTCGATTTCTTTTATATCTTTTTCCCTCTAAGTGAATCATAACATTACAAGTTTTTGGTAAGTCTTATCCAGAGTATTTCTAACAAATACTTATCTGCCTCATTAATTAACGAAGCGTTAAATTGTGTTGTAATTTTTTTTACATTTACGAATCAATGTAGATGGTTTACATTTAACTGTTGATATTCGACAGCATGAAATTAGAGCGATTTCTGTAATACTTACATTAGTGTTATATATTTATAATCTTTTTTCATTTTTAGCTTTTAACTTCGACTTAACTTTTAACTAATAAATTATACTTTTATAATAATTTTTATAATAATATACTTTTAACTAATAATTTAACTAATAAATAAATTATGACGCAGTGAAAATGGCAGGAAACTCATTACAATAATGAAAAAAAAACTATTTTTTTTTAAATGCAAGGCACATTTATATAACTAAAGATGGAATTTTTTATATGGTGTAAATGTCTTCTCTGTGCAGCAATATTTTCTAGATTTATTATTAAAAAATGCCGAAGTCTTGCATTTAAAAAAATTTTTATCTATACATTCTAATTAAAATTTAAGAATAAATATATTTATACCAAATTTGGTAGTTCTAGATTAAGTAATTTCTAGTATAAAGCGGCAACACACATCCCATTTCCTTTATTACTAACAGAAATAAAATCTATCGCAATTCAATGGTCTGTTTTATGAACTAGTCTCTCCAAACACCAGTGGTAACACTTTCATTTTTACGGTCAGAATAATGTTAATGAAATCCTTTTCGTAAGAAAATTTTATTTAAGGCATTTTGATATGGCTTATATAATAAGAGCAATTCATATTTAATAAATGTTAATGTAAAACATGTTAAATTCCCCACATCAATAGAATTTTTAAATCCAATAATTTTGCCTGAAAGAAAAGGATTCAATACCACGATGAAGCGTTAAACGAGGTGTATATAGATATTGAATTAATTAACGTGGTTTTATTATTTATGTGATCTTATAATTTGACTTCTTTGACATATTTATTCGTATTACAACATTAGTAGCAAGTAAAATATACAAAATATATCGGAAAATACGAACTTGAAAATACTCATTACTGTATAGATATTGGTTTGCGATCAAAAGGGTTGATAGTAGGTGTATCATTTTTAAACTCCATACTATTTTTCCTCATTAAATGCATCCATTTTTAAATAACATGAGAAGGTGGTTATTATGAACTGCGGTGACGATATACAGAACCTTCTCACTAAATTTCCATACCACTCAAACCGGATGATATTTGACCTTGACAGATTCAATGCACATCATTTTTTATCATAAAAGTAAGTTTCATACTGTTATCAACAGTAATAGTTTCTAAGAATAACCATTGCAAACCGTAAATGATAAAATCTCAACCATATTATCAGTATACACATTTTGCTAAAATGAACAGTTTCCATTATCAATACTTAACATGTAGGAAGAAATTTATTTCTCAAATATGATTAGATAGATTCATTTCAAATATAATTTTTATCCATTTTTTTCTCTTTATAGTGATGAATGTGGCAGCAGGTAAAGCAGCCATGCAGTCATCTATCTTTTCCAAAGGTGTGCCTCAGAAGGCGGTGGATGGAACCACTAGTCGCACGTACGGGGCCGACACCTGCACCCTCACCGAAGTCGAAGACGCGCCCTGGTGGTACGTGAACCTGTTGGAACCGTTTCTGGTTCAACTGGTGAGAGTAGACTTTGGAAGATCTTGCTGTGGTAAGAGGATTTTTTTTAATTCAATTTGCACATGCAAACGTAAGATACTATACGGACAGCAGTGAACTTAAATTCTGTTTTATGAATTGTCAAAAGAAATTTAAAAATAATTTACTGAATTCTACCTTCATATCTAAATAAATAAAAATTTAGCAAACGTGCAAATTTATAGTTACCCAGATTGACTGTACTTATAAAATCCACCTAGCTTTCTTGAAAAATTTTATTAAAAAAATTTTTTTAAGTATATATTCGAAAATTATTTGGAGGAATTTAATTATTCCTCCAAATTTTAGATCCATTCTTTATAAAAATACAAATTAGCAACTATCATTAAAATTATTTGGTATCTACTTATCAAAATGCTCATGTAATTTTTTTTAAAAAAAAGGTCAAATCTGAAGTTTTAGCAAATTGTTTAGTGTTGAATACTTCCAAAAGTAAGTAAAAACCTATTAGTCTCAACAGTTGTCTAAGCGCTATCAATATTCCAGAAAGGATAAATCTATAGCCCAGATATATACATACCCAGCAACAAAATAACTATACCGGAAACTTGAAAAATTGACCTCATTAATTCGTGTATTACTGTTCCGTTATGTCAAATATTGGTATTTAACAATCATCTTTTAATTTAATTTTTATTTTAAATTTATCTTTTATTCATTGCCATTTATGTTTCTAATACTGTGAAATGACTTTTTCCTCCGCAGCTAACGGCGTTCCGGCCACGGTGATCGTCAGAGTGGGAAATAGTAGACCTGACCTCAGCAATAATCCCGTCTGCAACCGATTTACAGGGAAAATAGGTAAAAAAAGATATTGCGAGAAATAAATGGCAACTGTGCCATTCTTTATCTTAAAGAATCAAACAGTTGCCATCAGTTAAAGAAACAGTATAGTTAAAGTAATCGTGAGAATAGAGCCGTTGATTTAACAAATATGAGTCAGAAATTCATATTTTGGTGATACAGTTACTTTAAAAGAAAAGAAAGGAACCATAAGGCGTTATATTTACATATTTGAATTGAAGTACGATTTCTAGAATAAAATCCTGAATCCTTTAATTATTGGGAATTGCATTTTTTCACATTTTATATCTATGTTGAAAAAATTGATTACTATGTTGACTACTGAAAAATATTTATCAAGCTTTGATACACTGAATAATTTACTAGAAAAATTAGCTATTTAAAAATCAAAATTAAATCTTTTGTATTTGCATTTTTTTAAAGTTTGTATTGCTCAATAAATCACTTTTGAAAAAAAAAAACATGTTGCTAAAGAGAGATCTTATATCAACTTTGGGACATTAGATGTCTTCAAAGATGTGGCAATGGACAAAATAGAAGAAATTTCGAAGCTCTTCTGATTTAATGAGAATCTTCCTTGGCGGCTAAGTACAATTATTCAATAAAAATTAAACAATTAAATATCTAATGAGGTGGGGAAAATGAGCAAATAAAAATTTCCAAACTATTACCCTTTATGCCTTTTTTCCATGAGAAAGCAACATTCATGGTTCGAGTTTAGAAAATATTGAGCCATAATTTTGAAGTTAAAAAAGAAATTTGAAAAAAAGAAAAAATTATTTTAACTTAGAATTTTTTTGAAAAAAATTATCAAATTTTAATTATAGATTCTTAATTAAATTGGTTATTTCAATTATATTTTCCCAAAATTGTATAAGTTTAAAAAAAAAACTATGACAGTTTTTCTTCCCTACAATCTTTAAATGGAACTAGCTGGTACTCGGCGCGTTGCTCCCGCAGAAGAAATAATCTTGGAAACATCGTTTGGAATTTAAAATAGTTATCTTGTTTAATTAAGAATGATGGGAAGTATGACATTCATTTTCTTGACGGCAATGAATACATTCACTGAAATTGAAGGATATATAAAGGAGAAGCATAAATAGTATTTATTCTATTTTTTATCATTCTGTTCTGCAAACAAATAGTCATTTTTACAAATTAGATTTGTGTATTCTTTTAGAATTGTAATTCTTGATGTTCTTTGAGAATTTTATGGGAAGAAACTATTTTTTTGAATCTTCCGTAATTCGTTTAATATTAATTCAGATAAATATTTAATATTCAAGACAAATGATTAAAATATTTTCTTTTAAAATTGATTAAACAATGAAAATATATTTATGCCAAAAATTTGTTGATATAGTTGAATTAATATTCTTTAAAGTTAAAATGATGCAAAAATTTGTGTACTCGATTATTTCCAGAAAACACTGCAAAAAAGTTAAAATTTTATTACACTTTTGATTAAAATTTGAATTCTGTGAAATTGGTTCACCAAACATTTTCTCATATCCTCTCTAATAATGTTGTTACTTCAGAGAACGACTTACATAGAATTTACGTTAAATAGTTACGAAATATTAACCACTATCTAGAATTTAGTATCTTTACTGGATCTGTTGCGTCTCCTTGGAGAGTTATTTAAGATCATATATTTGGATAATTAATAATCCTAGGTTAATAGATGCTGTAAAAAGATCCGAAAATATTTTTTATATATATTACATGCTTTTAATGTGCCTATAACCATACCGTAAGTTCAAGTAATAAGTATTCAAAGTTTTATCACAATCGGATGAGCGCATCGCATACAGACAAACATTCATTTTTATTTATATAGATTTAATTTCGAAACTATAATTTAAAAAATTTTGCTTGACAGTAATTAATTTAATATTAATTAATTAAATGCCACCATGCCGGCGTCTTGGCACAGGGGTAGCGTGTCTTCCCCGTGGTCTGCGCGTCTCGGGTTCGAGTCCCGGTTCGGGCATGGTTGTTACTCTGTGGTCTGTCTGTGAGGCATGTGAATGTGCCCCCTGTAAAAATTGGTTGTGCAAGCGAAAGTGTGTGTCATCTTCATTTGAGCTACAAGTCAGACTTCTGCCCTCTGGGTGCTCAGAAGCTACTGCACCCCCTTTCCGTAGAAACACGGACACGACAAAAAAAAAGGGGGGCCGCGGTGGCCTGGTGGTAAGGTCTCGGCTTCGGAACCGGAGGGTTTCAGGTTCGAGATTCGATTCCACCGAAGATACGCCGTGTGAGGGGGTCTCTTGCACGTTAAATCTGTCAGGCCAAAGTCCTCCTGCTGGTGTATTGTGGTGTGGAGAGGGGGGTGCCACTTCAGGTGTCACTTCAGTCATCTGGCCGTTGTTCAAAATTACGAGGTCCGTCCCAAAATAGCCCTCGTGTTGCTTTAAACGGGACGTTAATATAACAAGACAAGACAAGACACGACAAAAAAAAATGTCACCATGCAACAAAAGTAGCGATATCGATTTGATCTCATATTGTAATCATAGGGTACAATAAAAAAATAATTGAATTTTACTTTAATTGTGCATTAAATCAATCGTTAAAATTCTGTATTATCTACTAACCGTTATTATTTATCAAAAATACCTATATTTTTCAATAATCTTCTAAATGCAATAAAAAAAATACCATTCACATAATCCTAAGCATGCTTACCAAAATAATTAACATCAAGATATAAGGAAACTTTTAATTATTATACTTTAATGAAACGACAGCTGTTCTATAAAATATCTTGATTGCAAATGCATACATTTTCTGTTGTTAATGAAACACTCCCTGATCTCTGTTAATTTCGCAGAGGAAGGTCGTCCATTATTCTTTCCCTGCACTTCCACTGTGACCGGAGCCTTCGTCAGCGTCCACGTTGAAACACCGGCACCCTTCACTCTCTCCATCTGCGAGACATTCGTTTACACGGATCAAGGTGAGTTCACATCTCTACACAATTACAAGACCCCTTGAATAAGATGATTAATAATAGCCCTAGAGCATGGATAGACTATTAGCATAAATAATTAACGGGAATGCCTTCTCTTCCTACTCCAATTCTATTCTTTGCGGTGTGTTTCATTTTTAGCTCCGTCATGTAATGAAGATAATAGCATATGCATTTGGAACCACTTTTCTTAGAATGATTAGATCCAAAATTTGATACAGAATTTTAATTTTGGCATCAAAATCACTTATATATATCATATTCATCTGGTTTGTTACTTTGACATAAAAGCAGACAATTAACTGGATGGTGGGCTTGACTTAAAAGTTATGCAAATCTGTAAATATTGTGATAAAATTATATACAAAGTTCATCTAAATAACCAATGGTTATTATTAAAATTTTACATAAAATTGCAGTTTCAGTGACGAAATCGCAAAACAAATTTCATAAATTTAAATGATTGCATTTTTGAGTTGTTTTGCTTTTGCATGCCTGTGAAATGTTTAACAATAAAAAAAAATCAACTCCAGATTTGGTTAGAAATATTATAGGCATCCACATTTTTAGATGATAAATTTACGTATCAAATTTTATCCATATAACTGTTTTAGTATTGTAATTAATACCGTATTATATTAGGATAGTTGTACAGACAGTCTTCCTCTGAATAGATTCCGTATAAAATGTGACATAAATCTTCAAATTTGGATACAATAGTTGTAGAGTGCCATACAGTATACCAAATAATCTATCAAAAGTAACCATAAACCAAACTCCAATTGTCTATACAAAGCCTTTTTTTTAATTATCGTGTACACGAAAAGATCAACGTAATTAAGAAAAAAAAAATGAATTTCGGGAGATTTGAAAGGTGAAAAATTTGTCAACATTTTGAGTTCGAATTTTTTGATGATTATAATGCTTTCTGTCTGCATAATTTATACACGAAAAAGTAAAAATGGATTTTTTTCAGATTGATATAGGTTTGAAATACGGATATTTCATTGAAATTTAGAAGTCGGAGATTTAAAAAAATATTTGTCCCTTACTTTGTTAATTAAAAACATCACAGGTTGGTAGAAAATGGAAAACTATGATTCAGAAAAAAAAAACACATACCTGCACATTTATTATTATTATTTACTTCTCGAAGCAACAAAATGAACCAGATACAGTAATATATGAATCTAATTATTTTTCCGCGAGCGAAGAGTTAAAAAGTAAAAGTTTATCAAGATTCAATCAGCGTTTGGACAGTTTTCAAAAATTTAACAACTAGGAACTAGGATAAACGAAATAAATAAGATAAGCAGAATTATTTATTCCGTGTTTAATTCAGTTTAAACTTTTATCCGATTCTCTGATTGGAAAATAATTATTATTATCATCAGTGAATAATTAATCATTCATTAACGGGGGAAAAAAACGACACAGACGTATAATAAAACCCGTACTGAATTATTGTTATTGAAAATAGTAAGTGTAATCGATTCCAGGTTATGCTGAAATTACGAGAATCGATAAAATTAGAACCCGAGATTTTGTCCTAATTTTTCCTAAATCTAACGACCTATTAAAGGCAAAGTAACATTCAACTGCAATTGTGAGTGCTTGTTATATGCTAATGAAGATTTACTGTAATTTTTTATGCCACCTTTGGAATAATATTTTTAAAAAATGTGCAAACGAGTCTCCTTTATTTCTTTTTCATTGTAACAAATTCAGTTGGAAAAAAAATATTAAAAACTATAAAAACCTTTGATTAACATGTCATGTACATGAGCTGCCAAAACAGAGATGAGTTTTAGGGCGTCCATTTCTTAACCCTCACGCGATTTCCACGGGCAACTCAAATGTAGCAAAATCTGCTCATCCCGCGATTTTTATGTGTTTTACTTCCTTTATTGAGAAGCACATCCCGTTTTTTCTCTGTTTAACCATTGAAATAAATTACATACTATATTAGACGTTTAATGTACGTTTTAGCCAACAGATGCCGTTAGTTGCCCACTAATTTGCGGCATTTGAAGGCATGTGGTATTACCACACAAACTTCACTTTTTGCCACTTTTATCTTATAGAAATAGCTGCTAGAAAACGTTCAGCGAATAACAGAGTATATTCCTGATGACTTATAAGATTCTGATAGCAATAGTGATATAGATTTTTCGGACTGCTCCTCAAATAGATGACTCTGATTATAATTCAATAAACTTGCAAAGTGTTAAGCACTGGTGCAAAACTGATATGAAGATTATTCCTCCTCCACCTCCTCAAATTTTATACATTTTACTTTTTTTATACTATGCAATAAATATAAATTAACTGTAATTCAACTGAAATTTATTTTTAAAAATTTTTTTATGGTGATACCATTTGAAATTGGCTTTTCTTTCAACCTAGTTCTCATGATAAAAATCAATATAAAAAATATTTTCTAGAAGGAAAAATGTATTTTTCAATTCTCCAATATATGTCTTAAAATATGAAGGGAAAAAAAACAGTTTTTGTAGCGATTTCGGTCTACAAATTGAGCAGTCAAAGGGTTTAATGTTCGACCATTTTGGACAATAACTTGCTTTCTTATATTTAAGAATCTTCTTCCTAATTATTTTTTTCTTTAATTAAATAACTATGACAAAAAATAATGGATATAAAACACAGAATTTAAAAGTAAAAAAAAATTCAAAATTAGAAAATTGCTTGGTTTATTTCATGAAAGATGTCCAAAACATATTAAAATGCGCGACATGTTAATTTCTTACACCTCCTGATTACATGGCATATTTTGTTTTAAAAATTACTTTCATTTCGATCCTTATATGATATCAAATAGTTCATATTTGAACTCTAAAGACGACCGTGTGATACACGAAGATGTTACCGAAATTATTGGCTGTTGTTTGAAAACATATTACTTAGAATTATTGAAATTTAAAAACAAATACCACACAAATAAATTATTAAAAAATCTTTATCTACTCTTCATGCTTTGTCGGTCATAACAATATTATACGTTTAAAAAATGTATCAGATTAATATAAAAATTGAATTTTATTTAAATGTTTCATTCTCAGAAGATGAAATGTGTACACAAGAAGTATATTTTTAAACAATTGATTTCAAAATTTTGAAAAATCACCGTGTCTCAGACTTTCCGGATTCCGAAAATATCATTTCTGAAATAGAAACTTTCTGAGAATTACTTTAAAATGCCTCAAACTAAAGAATGAAATTTGACTTGTAATCTCTACGTCTGCATGGAGTTTTTATTAAAAGAAATACTTTCATATTTAAGGAGAAATCCGACTCCGAGAAATCAGTCAATCCGTCCATTGGCGAGTATGTCGAAAATTAAATAAAACCACAAGATAACTGAATTTTAACCTAAAATTTTATCTTTAAAACTCTAGATGCATATCAGATTTTTAACCAAACGGAATTGGAATTGAACTAAATTTCTCAAGAGGATTAAAAGTCTGTCAATAAAGTTACGTAATAAAGATATACAAAAATGGATATAAGTATGCAGACTTCAAAGTTGTGAATCTATTTAAAATTTAGGATCCAATTTCATAAAGGGTATTGCTCAAACTGCATATTTATTTTTTTTGGGGGGAGGGGGATATGCTACGGAGGATTATATGTATGACAGAAAGAAAATATAAGAGATAACATCCCATTGGTTACAATATTTTGATTCATGATTTCCCCCCCCCCTATTACATAGTGCCTCATTACATATAATATTTTTCTCAAAATATTAATCTATTCATAATCGAAATTGTTTTGTCCTCTTAAGATGGTATGAAATATATAATTAAATTGGAAATTATTCAAACATATATTGTTTATGTTTCAATTGCATTTTATTTGCAGTCGTTCCAGTGGAGCAGTGCCCTGATTTCGACCAAGAAGCTGCTACAGTGGCTACCTACAACGGGAAGTGCTACCTCTTCTACAGTAACAACCCGCGGACCCTGGATAGTGCCACGAAATTTTGTGCTCTTCAAGGCGGCAGTCTCATCCATGACACCAGCCCCGCTTTGCAAGGGTTCCTCAGTTGGGAACTGTACAAAAGGCACAGGAAGAACATAGGGTCCGACTATTGGAACGGTGTCATCAGAAAGCCCGATTCGAGAGATTGGAAATGGATCGACGGTAAGGAATTATGCGATTTATTTTCCATTCTAAATGCTTCTGTTAACCATATACACTCGGAAAATTAATCCAATGCAAAGTTATCTACCTAAAACAAGGGCTTGTTTAATGTTCCAAAAAATTTCTATATCATATGAAGGGTGCGCCAGAGAAACTTACTTATTTGAAAGATCAATAAAAACAAAGGTACTTCAGATATTGTTTTAATTCTCTTTTTATTTGAGAATACAATATTCCAGGTTTTTTTTTACAGTTTTGAAAATGACATCGGTTAAATGGCGACCCCCATTGCGCATACATGATTAAGTCGATTTTTGAAGTTCGTGTCCACTCTTTGCAGTATATCAGTCGGTATGTTGGCAATGGCGTTGCGAATGTTGTTCTTGAGGTGAGCTATGGTCCGTAGTCGATCGACATAAACCGGGGATTTCAAAGTGAGCCTCGTCACTGAAAAAAACGACCGCATCTTCAGGCAGGTTGTCAAGCAGCATTTCACATGCATTTTGACGGGCAACAAAATCGCAATCAGTTCATTCTTCCACAACAGCCAATTTATAGGAATGGAATTGAAGGTCTTGATGGAGAATTCGTTGAAAAGTGGTGTTAGAAATTTCCCGGAGCAGCTGCGTGTTTGCGAGCCGAACGCAGAACTGACTGCCTCACATTTTCCGAGTTCTGGTGGTCCGTTGATGTCCATTTAAGGGTTTAGTGACACTTCCACATTCCCGTATCTCACTCTGTCTCACGGAATCGAATTACTGCCAGGAGCGGATCTGTGAGGCGAAATTTCAAAGCGAGTGCTGAAGGCAATGAGAGTTGCGTACTAGCAAGTGAGCGACCGTAAGAAAAGAAGTTATCGAAGGCCGGCTGCTCTCTAGACCAGAGAATGATGGTAACTGACTAGAGGGAGAAACAAATTTGGGGACTTTCCCCTCCAGTAGCGCTACCTATCACCCCTCTACTCACCCAACTCACCGCTCGGGAGTTTTTTCAAATAAGTTTGTGTGTGTGTGTGTGTGTGTGTGTGTGTGTGTGTGTGTGTGTG
>JAPMOQ010050981.1:4677010-4697250 GCA_026543055.1 Argiope trifasciata
GTGTGTGTGTGTGTGTGTGTGTGTGTGTGTGTGTGTGTGTGTGTTAGGCAGCTCTGTTGTAATAAATTCTGTAGTTTTCTGAAAATTAAACATTTTATGCATGATTTTCATTTTCCAACAAGTTGATGCGAAGCATAACAAGAAATTGATTTGTATCCTTGAGAATTTTCTTTTTAAAATTCGACAAACCACTCATCAAGATATGCGTCTAAAGTTTCTTGAGTTTTACTTCGTTTGATTACGTACTATTTTGAAATAATCCGATTTTGATAGAGGTACTGTAAATATTGGAACCGTGATCTGATGACCAGGATTATCCCTGGTCTAATATCCCACTCTCTGAAATTCCACAATTTGTATGAAAATGTGTGATTTATATTCATAGATATAATGAGCCCAAAGCCAATAATTATACCTTGGATACATATCTCGCCGCTGCAATTCACCGATTCAAAAACTTACCATTAGATCAACGTCTATGTTGTAGCAAGGGTGCGTGGCGTCAGGATATTTAATTTTTCATCCTTCAGTAGTAATCGGTGGCAGTGCAAGGATAATTGGCATCTGGAGTGGAATGTCCCTTTTATGCCCTCATCATCATATTTATTATTACAGAGTGATATCCAAACATTAATTATTTTGTCATCATGGCACCTTTCAATACAAGCATATATGTTCTTCATCGTTGCGTCACTGGCCTCTGAGAAATTTTGAAGTTTCTTGATTTTATTTCAAAAGCTCAAAAACAGTGTTTTAGTAGATTATTGTATTCCTTGTACCTAGAGTTAAGTTGAAAATTCAAATAATTACCTAATAGTAATTTTTTTTTTTAAGAATTGCCTAAAAATAATTACTGTAAAGGGAAACAGCAGCTGCTTTCTTTAAATAAAGGCAGTGATGAAAAAAGTATCAGACAGAATCGTCTTTAATATTATATCTATCGAAATGAGAAACTACCATCTAAAAAATAAAGCCATTTTTTTAAAAACTAATTTAAAAGTAAATATTTTCCAAGTAAAACTATTAAAAGAAATATTGTATTTAGAGAGCGCTAACGTTGCCACGTCTAAAACAGAAATGAAATTATCCCAATTAGAAATAAATGAATAAATACAAAGTTTAAAAGCAAAAATGAATTAAATGGAAGAAAAAGGAAAAAAAGGAAAAATTTTGACCTGAAGACTTTGTCAAGGGTCACCTTCCGGAAGAATTTTTTAATTTATGAGAAATCTGACTTTCGTCCAAGTATTGACACCTCGGGATCAGAAAACCACCGAAAATTGAGATTTTTGAAGACAATAAATAATATCAATAAAGCAATGACAATAAATTACACAATAATAATAATAAGCAAAATGTTATTTCAAAATTCATATCTAAACAAGGTCACCGCAAAATTGAATCTAACCAAATCACTACAAAACCATTAATAAGTTATAAAACCAAAAGGCATTAATAAAATACAGAAGCAAAGAATATACCAGTTGAATGTAAAAATCATCCAAAAAATTAATAAGAAAAATTAAACTTCAATACAGATATATCAAACTAAAATCAACTCTCCTAAATAGCTGAAAACGCCTAAAACGCTTGGTCGGGTGCCTCGTCATCAAATGAAATAAACTGAATAATCTCATCGCCATCTATAGAGTTGTAAATAAAAGGAAAACTAACTATCTTAAATTGTGAAAATATAAAAATATAGGTTGGAGAACAAATAAGTCTTCTCTTACTAAAACTTCTGTATTACAATAATTTTGGTGAAAATAATTAAAAGTCAAATTTGGCTGTCTTGTTTAAATTTAAAATAATATTTTGCTTGTTATTATTACTGTGTAATTTATTTTCATTGCTATATTGATATTAAATATTGTCTTCAAATACCTCAATTTCTTGAGATTTCCGGATCACGAGGTGACTAAAATCAGATCCCACTCAGAAAAAAAAATCCCTGGTTTAAATTTCTGCCTGAAGGTGACCCTTGATAAAGCCTTCGGGCCGGATTTTTCATTACCTTCCCTTTAATTCGATTTTATTCGTTTAATTCATTTTTGCTTTTGAAGATATTTTATTTCTAATTTGATTTATAGAATGAGCTAATCATTTGAAAAGTTACCAAGTGAGTTAGAGCCAGATATTCATATTTTTAAAACTAATTTTTATCTCCAACATATTTGAAATATAAGTCATTTTGTAACTTAACTTTCTACCTCATCCTTTTATGATAATGTTTAAGTAAAACTCATTCTCTTGCGTATGCCTATAAAATGACTACGATTGATTTCTTTAGGTAAGGACGTAACCATTTCGTTTTGGAGTCAACCACCTAAAGATGGCAACTGTTCCAAATTTGATGGCAAAAATGGATGGCTGTGGTCGGATACTGAGTGTATTAATGAAATGAATTACATCTGTGAACACAGTAAGTGAAAATTGGTAAAATAAATATCTATTAAGAGGGATATGTAAAAGAATCGAATTAACTACAAAAAAAAATCTAAAAGAGATTCAGATCTCTAATTCAAGCATATTTGCGCATGGTTAAGTTTATATATATACTAGACGCCTTTGGTGACCAGCTGGTTCGCCAAGAGTAATGGGGTCTAAAATTTTCAATTAAATACTTATGTGCCTTGCTCTCTTTATAATTTCTCTGCCAGATATACTTAAACTTCGAAAGTCATGTAACACTGATTTACTAAATTAATGATATAGATGTTGCAAACGATCATAGAAACCTTTGTCTTGTATTTCTTTTTTAGAAAACATAACATTTAATATTTATTTAATTTCATCCAATCACGTGGTGAATGTTACATTTTTTTTCGGTTAAATTTGCAGTCATAGTTAATTTATTTTTTAATTTGAACTTCTGTCAGTATGATTTCAACAGAGCTAATAAAAGCTATTTTTTCCCTTTGCTCGTTCATTATTTATTTTAGAAAATGTCACATATTATATTTCTCTTATTTTAGCCAGTCACGTGCTAAAAGTTGCATTTCTTTAGATTTAATTTGCAATGATAGTTGTTTTTATTAGTTTGAACTTCCGTCAATAGGATGGCAACACGCTGATAAAACCTAATTTTTCCCCCTTGAGGTGCTCGTGCAGATTAAATTTTATTGTTTTGTCCGAAATATATTGTTGTAAAACATGGTTAAAATATTTCTTTAAAAATTCGTTAAAAATAGAAGCTTAAGTTATACATTAAAACAAAGATACCATTAGAAAGCTAATTTTTTAATCTTTAAATTGATGTAAAAATCATGTTTGTGCGATAATATTTTCGGAAGTTATAGCGGAAAATCGTTGAAATTTCGCTTACATTTTAATTAATTCAAATTCTAATTAATAATTCGAAAAAAAGGCTCCGAGGTGCACATTCCCGACCTCCAAGGTATACATGTACCAAATTTGGTAGCTGTAGGTCCAACGGTCTGGCCTGTAGAGCGCCAACACACACACACATTGAGCTTTATTATATTTATATATATATATATAATTTGATTTGTCAATGTATATTTGTAAAATTTGCTCTGAATTATATGGCAACGGTAATGAGCACACATAAAATATGTATTTATTATCGTCGCAATATGCGTAAGAATAATTCAAGTCTTTAAAGCAATATGTTACAAATATACTTTTTATTACATCTGATATATAAAATTGAATTTTTTGTTCGTATTTTATGTGCTGCCGTACCTTTCACCTGGTTGCGACAAAACTTTCCCAACTTATTGCTTGCACTCGCTAAGATTATAGGCATAGTACAAATATTAAATCTAAAGTTTAAAAAAAAAAGAATAAATATTATTTATATTTCACCTTTATACATCATTCAATTTCATTTAATGTAGTCATTGTCGACAAGAAAATTAATATCATTCGTCCTAATTAAACAAGATAGCTATTTCAAATGTGAAACGATATTTTCAAAATTATTTCTTCTGAAACAGCAACACGTCGGGTACCAGTTAATTAAGAATCTTTTTTTTAAATTTTCGTCAAGAATTAACATTGGTTCATTTAAAAAATTGTTTAATTTTAAAGTGATGAAAAAATATTATTGTATTAAAATATATTTCCGAATTAAAATTTATTAATTTTTAATTAAAGTCTGAAAGACTTTTTCTTAGGGAGTAACATCTTTCAAAGCAGTGATTTCTCGTCGAATTTAGTTGCTCTTAGAGCGTTTAGAACTGGTTTATAGAGCTAGCTGAAAGGGTGTAGCCTATAAAGGGGTATTTAGAAATAATTAGCGAGCCTATAAACATTGTCAAAATTGAGCATTCCCTCAAATATTAATTGAAATAACAGTATCGAATTTCAAGGCACATTAAATTAAAATGTGTCAAGTTAAAAATCAAACTAACTATATAAATTTATTATTTCTGTTTAATTATTTCATTTATTTACTCTTTGTTGTTTCTAATTTTACATGTACTATCTACCAATAAAAGCCATTTTCTGTAATTACACTATCAGAAACTTAATCCTTTATTTAAGGATTAAATCGCTTAATCCTTTATTTAAGGATATACACAGTTACTCAGATACAAAGCATTCTCATCAATTCTTATGGTAGATCTACCACTCCAAATGCTTTACATAAGTATTATATGCATTGATATACACATTTGCCTACTAATATTTTTTAAGTCAATCAAAAATATTCCTAAAATTTAATTGATTAAGAATTTCTAAGAAGATTATATATATATATATATAATATATATATATATATATATATATATATATATATATATATATATATATATATATATATATATCCTACTTAGTATATCTACCAAAAACTTTTTATTACCATATTCATCGTTTGCCAGTTAAAAGTTTTAAGTTCACATTTACTGCATTTATATTGCAAACAAAATATATATATATAACATGAATTAAAAAAAAAAAAAAATTCTTGCAGGACCGGTGACATGCAGCAAGCCAGAAAGACCGGTGAATTCAACACTACTCATAAGAGCAAGTACAGTAGGCTCTACAATTGAGTATCAGTGTAATCCTGGTCATCTACTTCTTGGACCTCCCACCAGAACTTGCCAGCCAACAGGATTCTACAGTGAATTTGCTCCAAAATGCTCATGTAAGTTGAAAAGTGAATTTGAATTTTCCCATGTCAGTTCCCTTTCTTTTCAAAGTATAAAGAATCTTGGTTAATTCGAAACATATAGAACTATAATAAAAATTCGATTTATTGGGAAAACGATTATTAACTCTTACAAATTCGGATTATAGACGTTGCTTTGACTTTGTTACGAATTCGAGTTGTATACGACATTTAGTGACTATTATGGATTCGAATTACATACGATGTTTAGTGACTATTATGGATTCGAATTATATACGAGCTTAGTGGCTATTATGGATTCGAATTATATACGAGCTTAGTGACTATTATGGATTCGAATTATATACGATGTTTAGTGACTATTATGGATTCGAATTACATACGATGTTTAGTGACTATTATGGATTCGAATTACATACGATGTTTAGTGACTATATGGATTCGAATTACATACGATGTTTAGTGACTATTATGGATTCGAATTATAGACTATACCTTCATTTGCTATGAATTCGAATTTGGTTATATTTACTTTCAGTTATATCTCTAATATACAGCTTGGTGTTGACTATTCACCCAAGAGTTAAATTGTGGCAGATATTAAAGCAATGCTATTATAAAAATCTCATAAACGTTCCATTGATTTTGTATATTAATATTTCTAATGGAAACCAGATCTGTGGCATTATAATGCTAATAAAACAAAACTATCTGGTTTATCTTTATTGAAATTTTTGCGGTACCATAATCTAAATTTGTTTTTCTTTTTTATATACCCGGCTATTAAACAGAATTCTTCTCTAGATTTCAACCACGAGATAAAATCCTGCACTTAACATTCCGTTAGTCGCGCGTTATCTGATAGATACCCGATTGCTTTTTTTTTTTTTTTTCAATAACAGGATAATGCTCTAAGTCTGAGTGAGAATTCTTTTCTGTTATCTTCCTAGTTTGTTTTGGAAAGCATTTATTGCATTTTTTAAAATCTACTTTAAACTGTGTTTATATATATATATTACTCTGTTACTTAGCTAGATAACTTATTGATATAAATGTTATATACTAATGGATATAGTGTGACCACATATGTTTGTGAAAGAAATATACACACATAACTAATGGAGAGTGAAATATTTGATGAAACAAAAACAACGATTTGAACTCAAGTTCAACAATGAAGATCTATTGCTAAAAATTAAGCAAAAATATTTTTTATAAGATTGTCGAAATCCAGAAATAATTTGTGGAGCAAATTTAAGTTAAATTTTGTATTGAAAAAATTATTTTTTGAGTTTTAAGCCAATCTATGAAAATCATTTTTGTATGAAAATATTTTCAAGAATTGTTGAAAAAAATTACAAAATCGGACTTTTTTAAAGTAATTAAAATTAACAAAAACCACTTTGAAGTGAACATTTCCACATTTCATCACAATCTTTGCCAAATTTAGTACTCTAAATTTAATAAACTGTTTTGCAGAATGCAAACACAAAGATACACACTCGTCTTTATTATCAACTAAAATATGACGCTTTATAAAAATATTTTTATTTCTTCATTTCATTCTTGAATAATTTGAATGGAATCAAACGAATGAATAAAAATTTGACTTCTTTGCAGACCTGGAATGCGGCTTTCCAGCCAACATACCCAACGGTGGTTATTCCCTATTGAACGGTACCAAGCATTTCCAGAGCACAGTCCAGTACTTCTGCATGGATTCATACATCCTGGTGGGACAGGCGGAATTGATGTGCGACGCGGACAGAAAATGGGATGGGCCGCCACCTCGATGCGACCGTAAGTACACAGCTCTATTTACAGTGTATCAAATTCAGCAAATGCCTGATTTAAAGCTTTAAATTACAAAAATTCTATTCATAAACATTACTGGGTAAGACTTAAGATTGACGTCCAGTGCCTTCACTTTATCACTAATTATCACTTCTCAAAGTCTAACATCAAATCCCACCCAGACGCTATAATTCAAAACAAAAATTATGCATAATCCATAAAAATCTAGTGTATTTTTCTGTCGATTTTTAGTTAAATCATTGAGGCAGCATATCTCCAAAAAGAAAGTTAATTTAATTAGATATTAGAGGGTAAAAAAAAAAAAAAAAAAAAAAAAAAAAAACAGATGCGTCAGACCCAAGTTTAGGGCGAATCATTAGTACAGGGGGAGCCAGAGAAACTTACTTACACTGATGGAGAAAAAAATCCCAACACCAAGAAAAAATTATTGTACAGTAATGAAATTTTAGGAATACATTTGTCTAGGTATCATATTTAATTGATTAAAGTTTCAAGATCACAGGTAGAGCCATTGGCGAGAAGAGCCATTGGCGAGAAGAGCCATTTCAAATGTGAAATGTTGGTACATTAGTAACCGGTGTAACCACCAGAATTTTGAATGCAAGCCTGCAAACGTGCATGCATTGTGTCGTACAGGTGTCGGATATCAGTTTGTGGGATGGAGTTCCATGCCTGTTGCACTTGGGCGGTCAACGCAGGGACGGTTAATGCTGGTTGTGGATGACACTGGAATTGTCGTCCAATGATGTCCCATACGGGCTCGATTGGAGAAAGATCTGGTGATCTAGCAGGCCAAGGCAACATGTTGATACTCTGTAGAGCATGTTGGGTTACAACAGCGGTATGAGGGCGAGCGTTATCCTGTTGGAAAAACACCCCCTTGAATGCTGTTCATGAATGGCAGCACAACAGGTTGTATCACTAGACTGACGAACAAATTTGCAGTCGGGTCTGCGTGGGATAACCACGAGAGTGCTCCTTCTATCATACGAAATCGCTCCCCAAACCATGACTCCAGGAATAGGCCCTGTGTGTCTAGGCCGCAGACAGGTCACTAGCAGGCGTTCACCTGGCCTCCTTCTAACCAACAAACGGCTATCACTGCGACCAAGGCAGAACCGGATTTCATCAGAAAACACAACAGATCTCCACTCCGTCCTCCAATGAGCTCTAGCTTGACACCACTCACGTCGCAAACGGCAGTGGTTTGGAATCAGTGGAATGCACTGTACAGGGCGTCTGGCTCGGAGCTGTCCTTCAAGTAACCGATTTGTAACAGTTCGTTGTGCCACTATGGTGCCAACTGCAGCTCGAATTTCAGCTGCAGACGCAGTACGATTAGCCACAGCCATACGCCGAATACGACTGTCTTCCCTCTTAGTAGAACCACGTGGCCACCCGGAACCTGGTCTTCTTGAGGCAGTACCTTCCCTTGACCACTGCCGCCAATACTCATGCACAGTGGATACATTCCTGCCAAGTCTTTCAGCAATATCGCGTCAAGAAAACCCACCTTCTCGTAGCCCTACAACACGACCTCGTTCAAACTCAGTAGGCTGTTGATAATGGCTTCTTCGTCTTCTCAGAGGCATCCTTGACTAACATTAACCCTGTTACGTCAAATCTCAACCGTAAATAACAATCACGAACCTTACAGCGCTTATTTAAAGCAAACCACATTTGCATGTTCATAGTGTCGCTACTAGCGCCACACTTACGCGCTTAGCTCGAAATTTGAATCGATGTCATCTTTCAGATGTATAAACACGCCTACCAAATTTCGTTTATCTAGCACAACTCCTTCCTAGTGTTGGGATTTTTTTCCCATCAGTGTATTTGAAATGTGAATAAAAACAAAAGTACTTCAGTTATTGTTTTAATTCTTTTTTTTTTTTTTTGAAAATACAATATCGAAATTTTTTATACAGTTTTGAAAATGGCATCTGTTAAATAGTGACCCCCATTGCGCATACACTCAGTAAGTTGATTTTTGAAGTTTCGTGTCCACTCTTTGCAGCATATCAATCGGTAATGTTGGCAATGGCGTCGCGAATGTCGTTCTTGAGGTGAGCTTGCCCGTGGTCGATCGACATAAACAAGGGATTTTAAAGTGAATCTCGTCACTGAAAAAAACGACCGCGTCTTCAAGCAAGTTGTCAAGCAGCATTTCACATGCATTTTGACGGGCAACAAAATCGCGTTCAGTTAATACTTGCAAAACAGCAATTTATAGGGATGAAATAGAAGGTCTTGATGGAGAATTCATCGAAGAGCGGTGTCAGAAATTCCCAGAGCAACTGCGTGTTTGTGAGCCGAACGTAGAATTGACTGCCTCACATTTTCCGAGTTCTGGTGGTCCGTTGATGTTCATTTTGGGGTTTAGCGACACTTCCACACTCCCGAATCTGACTCTGGCTCGACAGAATCGAGGAGGGGAGGTGTCTGTGAGGAGGGATTTCAAAGCGAGCTTGGATGGAATGTTGCGTACCAACAAGTGAGCGACCGTTAGAAAAGAAATTCTCGACTGCTGTTCTCTAAACCAGAGCATGATGGCAACTGACTAGAGGGAGAAACAAACTTGGAGACTTACCCCTCCAGTAGCACTACCTTTCACCCCTCCACTTACCCAAGTCACTGCTAGGGAGGTTTTTCAAATAAGTAAGTTTCTCTGGTGCACCCTGTACATTCAGGATTCGGATCAATGACACTCTAATCCTCGGCTGATTTGATAGTCTCGAAGCAGAGATTATACACATAATTATTAATTTCGATTTTATTCTAAGAAATTAAAATTTATTGAACGATTTTTTGTCCTACTTTTTTATTGTTCGTTCAAATTTTTTTATTGTTCATATAGATAGCAAAGCAGTATACCTACTTTTTATGTTCTACTATTTTACTGTTCATTGTATAGATAGCAAAAGAAGCATAGACACTTTGTATCATGTGTAATGATTATGAAGATTCAAATATATGCCTGCTGTAATTATTAATTTATTTAACCATTTCACATTGATTTTCTCTTCTATCTAATGAGATTTCATCGTGTATTTTGAGGCGATTATGATTGAAATGAAAATACAAATAACATTGCGATATTTATGGGCTCTAAATAATTTTTGTATTGAGTTATAATATTTATGAATGATTTTGTTATTTAAGTATAAAAATTAAATAAATCGATGCTCACAAGTTTAAGTTCAAACGGGTTAATGGGTTAAATGTCCTAGTGGTTTATTAAGCTTGGAATACAACAAAAAATAGATACACTGATTTAATAGTAAAATGTCACCATTTCTTTTTGTGTGTCATAAAACAGGAAAATAAAAGCAAAGCATCTAGCAAATAAAAAAAATAGAAATCTGAAATCTTAAAGAGAAAATAATTTTATTCAATAATCAAGAATGGAGACAAACTAAATTTCGATATGTTTTAGTTTCACATTATATTGAAAGTTGCACGTCCGCTCGTATTACAAATTCCAAAAGTTGCTTCTTTTATTATAAAAATAAAATAAATTCATACAATTTAGACAAATTAATGTATTACCTGTTATTAATGATTAATGATTTACTATATTATTTTTATATTACATCTAATGAGATTAATGATTTAAGATTTATTAATGATTTACTGTATTATTTCAAGAAGAAATTAATGCATTTATGGAATAGTTTCCACTCATCATCATTTAGATTTATTTTAATTGGCCTTTGGATTCAATAGAAAATCAGCATCTCCGTCTGAAATCTTTCAGTCACGTTTTCGTCTACCGCACTTAACCCCTGCTCAGCAATTCTCCTATTGGCTACTAAAAATATCCCCACAGTTTCACCATCCGCGCTATTGACCAACAAACCATTTTTTAGCTAGCTTTCAACAATTTATGGTTTTTTAGTTTAGTTTAGTTATATTAACGTCCCGTTTGAAAGCAACACTAGGGCTATTTTGGGACGGACCTCATAATTTTGAACCACGGTCAGAAGACGAGGACGACACCTGAACTGGCACCCCCCTCTCCACACCAGCGGGAGGACGTTTGGCCTGACAGACTTAACGTGCAAGAGACCCCCTCACACGACGGTTCTTCGATGCAATCGAGTCTCGAACCTAAAACCCTCCGGCTCCGAAGCCGAAACCTTACCACCAGGCCACCGTGGCCCCTCAACAATTAATGGCATCTATGCAGAGCGAAGCTTTCATATCTTTATGGGCCTGTTGTATCTTCAAATTGAATAGGGGAGGATACTTTTTAAAACCCTCAATTTCAAAAGGGGAGTTTATTAGTTAGTTAGTTATTAGATTAATTTGCTATGAAAAGATTAAAATAATGATGCAGATGATCTTATGGCAGTTGACAAGTTTCAATAAAAGCAACAATAAACATGCATCAATTTTCGTCTACTTGCTATTTCAGCTCTGCTGTGCCACAACCCACCTGTCATTGCGCATGGCAACGTGACAGTGACTGTCAACACCACAGTTCCAGGAACGACGGCGGAATACGAATGCGAAAATAACTTCAAGATGATCGGAGAAGCCGTCATTTCTTGTGATTCCACGGGATTTTGGACCTCCAAACCTCCCACTTGTGAGCGTAAGTGATCTTTCAATTGTTATATTTTCATTACAAAATACGAAAAGGTGAAAGTGAGAGGGGAAAATGTTTAAGGTATCCTACTACATTAAAAACATTCGTTATCAACCACATGGGCGATTTTTTGTTGTCATTTCTTGTAGATCAGACTTTCCTCTTTCCAAAACAGTTTACCTTTTCTAGGAAAAGGAAGATATTACCTATTATCCAGGGTCACATTTTTTTTTAGCTAAAATTCTCTTTCGCTTCAAATTTCCCAAAACTTTGATTTTTATAAAAATTCACCACCGTTAACACGGCATCTCAAAAACTAATTGAGGTATTTACATAAAAATTTCAGCACGTGTTTTAAATAATAGGGTCGATGAAATGAACCAAAAGTTTTATTGTTGGTTAGATACTTTTGGATTTTTAGGCGTTTTTAGATAAATTAAGCTGTGAAATTATGGGAAAAAAAATGTATATATACTTATATTTTTACCCATAACTTCTTTGCATCTCAAAATTTTTCTTAAATTTTGGTTCATTTCATTCATAATTATATTCCATAACTTGTATGCAAAGAAAAATAGGATTGTTGCATTACCATTTTGTGTAGAATGTTGACCGTTTTGGTTAAATTTAACTAAAATGTTATACAAATTTTCCTGTTTCTGAAAATATATTATGTTTTCAAATAATTTTATTGTGTTAATAGTATTTTGTATCATAATTGACAATACATCTAAAAACCAAAGTTTTAAATAGTTTTTTAAAAAATCCAATTTTTCAAAATTTTTCCTCCGAACGTAGTCGGATACCTTAATTGAATTGAATTTTTCAGAAATAGATGAACGAGAAGAGCATTTAAATTTATTCAAAACTATCTTTGTCTTTTACTCGCCAAGCCCTCTGAGGATTATTACTAAGATCCCGTTTACTACAAAGAGAGTAGCAATGTACGTCCAAGTACAATTAATGTTTTTTTTTAATTATAGCACGGTTTAATTAATTTTCTCCTGATGCTTTAACTCAAATCAGAATAGAATCAAATTTATTAGTCTTGAAATATCTTTTTTTTTTTTTCTAACAGCTGTTAGACTTAGTTTAATGACACAAGGCCCAGCTTGATTCAAAACTATTTGAAATCATATAAATCGTCAAATTTTGATTATGAAGCTAAATTTATTAATCGTATTTTAACCCTTTATTTACTGAATTATGTCGCCATCAATTTTTCAACTTCATTTTTGCACCTGTCGTTTAGTTTCCTTGCAAAATAATCCCAAGGAACCCAAGAAAAAAAAATGTAATTAACAGAAATATCTTAATTACTTTAATTATTAATTGAATATTTTTAATTCCTACTTTTAGCTTGTATTAACTTCATGTTATTCGGGTTACATTCCCCGTGTTCTTTAGAATACCATCGACAAAAATAGTGTTTTAGTAAAGATATAAGCTAGATTTAA
Source organism: Argiope trifasciata (assembly GCA_026543055.1). Lineage (NCBI taxonomy): Eukaryota > Metazoa > Arthropoda > Arachnida > Araneae > Araneidae > Argiope > Argiope trifasciata. The sequence continues at coordinate 4,689,975 of JAPMOQ010050981.1, forward strand.
ATGGTACTTTTAAGTACCGTCAGTAAATAAAGGGTTAAAATACAGGGCACAGAAATCTTCTATAAAGTTTGTTTCCATCTACCAGAGAATATTAGTAAGATTTTTATGTATAGTTCATGAAAAAAAAAAAAAGCTCAAAGATGCGATTTGATAAAGAATATTAGCAAATAAAAATTCTTACTGATAAAATTTATTATTTTGCCACCTACGTTACCAAACATATTACCGATCATACAGAATATCAATAATATGAAAATTAATTCATATTTCTATTTGGCACATCAATTACAAGATCAACGGTGTTTTCAAATAATTTTCTTTGCTTGATAATTTAAAACTCAAATAAAACTAATTAAAAACACATATATTCAAATTAACTATCACAAAAGGACCGCAGTAGCCTGGTTGGTAGAACGTCAGTCTCGTAACCGAAAGGTCGCGGGTTATGTCCTCGTCTTGGCCAAAGACCGCCGTTTTGGCTAATGGCAATTGGGGCACGTTAAATAGGTCGAGAATGCAAAGTCCTCCAAGTTCCCATAACAAAACGATACCTCTGTGGGTACTGAATCAGGGATGAGTCGGTCTCTGATTTGGATCTAAATTCCGACTTGCTGATGGATGAATGAGTGTATGAATGAATTCGACCACCCCCTTAAAAGGGTTGTGTCGTGTGTGTGAGCTAGAAGTCGGACTTCTGGGTGCTCAGGGGACTCTACCCTCAGTAGCTACTGCACCCCCTTTCCGTGAAAAACACGGACACGACAACAACAACAACAACTATCACAAAAGAGAAATTAGCCGGGATTAAATTTCCCAAATTTTGGAGAAATCCCAAGAAATTCGCAGCTTAATTTATTCAATCGCTTGTAAAATTGACAGCCTAAATACGTATTCTCCTTTTTGACTAGTTATCGATGAAGCACCAATAGACTGACAACGAGGTTAGAAATTAAAAAAAAAATAATAGATCTCGTAGGTGCCAGTCACATACCCTATACAGAAATGGCAAAATTATAATATATTTATTTGCTTCAGTTCATTTCATTGTACAAAAAATGTTATTAAAGTAGAGCAATACTACATCCTGCTTTCATTTTAATCTTGCTACACAACTGTCATACACTAAATCTCTATAAATATACCACTGATTTATAACAAACACAGTTTATATTTACATTCTGAACTTTTTAAAGTTTAATGCCCTATTATCTTTTTATCTTTCCAAAGTAAAAACAAAAGTATCAAGTTATTTTACATCTCTTGTCCACATAAGAGTTGGTGAAACAGGAAAGAAGGAGGGGGGGGGGGAGTTCCCAAACAACCAAAGAGTTTTTGCTTGACATTAATCAACAATATTAAAATTAACTAAATACTTTTATTTGCAGTTGACAAAGAAAAGCTTTACAATGCTAGAATAGAAGGTAAACATAAGAGAAACAGAGCATCCATTGCCGCAAGGCTAAATATGGGTAAGTATATTTTTGTTAATCTGTTCTTAATTATGGAAAGAGAATTTCACTCATTTTTTTAAAAAGTGGATATTTTGCCAATAAAATCAATCTCGTCTAATCTAGGTGGCATCATTGCACTTGGTATTTTCGGAGGATTCGTCTTTTTAGCAGTCATCATTTCTATAGTGGTCATCATTGTCCGAAGGTATAGTTGCACCTTTATTTTTTGGTTCTGTCTGAAAAGTATATATGTAAAAAAAAAAAAAACATTAATTCACTTTTTTTTTACAAATTACAATCCCAATGTAATATTAATTGTGAAAAGTTGTAAAGATTATCGAGTGTTCAGATGACAATGAGTCACTTTCCCCAAAAGATAGCTGAGTTACCATATAATATTTCGCTCGTTATCGTTTAGAAGGTGGCAAGCTGCCGGTATGTATCGATTGATATTATGTTTGATCATGTTAAAAAAATGTTAAATATTTTTTTCGTAACTTCTTACAATTCAAGATATCAAGGGGGAAAAAACTTGTTATAGTTTATTTTTTAAAAAGTTAACATGAAAACAATATATTACTATCTGAGCACAGAACTAGTACTACAGTCAATGGCAATTCAAATAATTACCATAAAAACTTCACTAGCGGTAATTGAAACATTAGAATGTTACTACAGATTTTGAATTTGTAACAAAGTAAAATTTCAAAAACATTCCACAGACTGGAGCTCTAAGAATTTCATTAATAAGTTTCTTTAAATATTTCAAAGTTATTAATTAGGCATGATGATACTCAAATATAACATTCTCTATTCTATTAATTTGAATTTTCTCTGATTGCCAATGCGCATTTTTGTTCATTGAAAAGTTTTAGATATATGATTAGATTCAGAATGTCAATCTTTTTATATAAATAAATACAAAGTGTTAATTCTTACCATGGCCTAATAGCTATTTTCTAAATATCTAGTGATACACAAATCCAATTAGAAATATAAGTCAAATGAAGAAGACTTATATTTTATGTAATTTAAGCCAATAAATATATTTCTCAAAAAGTTTTAATTTTTTATACAGCTGATTACGAAATATCAGTCATATTTAATAAAATATTTTGAACATTATAACATTTTTGTTACAAAAAAAAAGAAAAAGATTTACGAAAATTTGAAAATCCCTATTTTTGAATTTTACAGATTAAGTCAGAGTTTGGAAAAGTGATTAAAAGAGATTATTTACAAATTGAAATGAACCGGCACTATGTTACTTTTCAAATTGTTCCTTACAATAAATGACCTCTATTTGGATTAAACAGCTATAATTCGGTTCTTTTTAGCCATAAAAAGATGGAAATATTTCACTAAATATTTGGCTTAATGTATAACAAAGGAATTGTATAAAAAATTGGAGAATTTTCAGAAATACTTTAATGACAAGAAACATAAAACAAATTTATTCCAGTCATTAAAAACATTTTAACCAATTTTAATTATAGAGTGGTAGCCAAAATTGTGGAAACTTTTGAAAATCTTTTTCTAACTTTGTATGCCAATAGAAAATGTTACAACTCACAAAATTCAAACACTTACATATCATTTCGGAGAATTTAATGCTGATTTGAACACGGAAAGCAAAATTCAAATATTTACAATACAAAAAATGATATTTTTACTTTAATCTGAATAACAAACATAGTAATGAACTGGATTGAAATTAATAACTCCCTGACAAATCACTGTTCTTGTTCTGAGAACTAGTCAAATGTTAGTAAATGCTAACAGAAGCTGCCACAACGTTTAAAGTGGGTGCAAGTCATCATTATGCTTCTTTCTGTAGAAGGAAGACTGATTTTTATGTAATCAAATTACAAGTTAGAAATTTCGTAAAACTTTCAATATTTAGTTGAAGTTTCTAATATTTATTAAGTATTTCTAATATTTAGTCAAGAAGCAATGACATGTAATAAATGAATTAATTGGACCATTTGAAAACTCTTGTACATATAAAGAGTTTCAAATAAAAGAATTGGGACTATACCTGTTTCTTGACATCATGAAATAACAAAGGAAGGACTTTAAACTCCTGCCATCTTAATGAAAAATCAGAGTGAAACTGTAATTAAAAAAAAACAATAGCTACCCTACTAACTCACTGTAGTAATCAGTATCTAACTATTGCCTCTTTTTTTTTTTTTTGTATTGCAAGTATTTGAATTTTGCTTTTTGTATAGAAATCAGCTTTATATTCTCTTTAAAATGATATGTAAAAGTTTGCATATTGTGAAACGTAACATTTTCTATAAGCATACAAAATTAGAAATGTTTTTTTCAAAAGTGTCCATAATTTTGGTCACCATTGTATGTATATTTCAAGAAATTTAAAAATTATCCACTAGACAAAGATAAGAATCGGCACAAATAGTATCTGACATATTTAACTTGTATAAAGAGAGAAGCGTAATTGTTACAATAGAAATCTGACCATTTAACATGCATTTCAATGTTTTACTGTGAAAACAATGAATTATTCATGAAAAATAAATCATTTTTGTCATAACCTTCACTGAAATTTCCCTTGTATTTCAAAGTATTTGTGAACAAAAATTTAAATATATAAATATATTCAACTGTATACATTTATTTCTATAACATATACAATATTCAATTTATTATTTCTACAGATTATATAATTCTAAGGATTAGTTTTCATTCTTGATCAATGTGTTATTAGAAGTTGTTTCTCTTAATTTTACAAAGCTATTTCAATTGTACAAAGAGGGCGTAAAAATTAAAAATTAAAAAAAATGACCGAATGGTCCTTTCTTTCCCCTTCTGATTTTCTTTTAGAAATTCCCTTTTATTCTCGAGAGAAAAAGGATTTATTCACTGTTCTTTTCAAACCTTCATGGTGTTCCCAACTTCTTTTTCTCATCTGTTTTAATTAATTCTAAATGCCATGAGCAATCGGTTCGTCTGAAATATTGGTTGCATTTGATTTTAATAAATCTTTTATGTGCAACTTGACATTCGGTATTTCTATCACAAAATATTTTAAAATTTCGAACTGGGATAGAAATTTCAACAGCGTTTTTTTAGTAACCTTACACTTTATATGTTCTTTGTTTGCATGAACCTTCTTAATGATGTCGAGTTTGGGTATTAAATTCGTAACTGCCTTCATTATTTAATCATTTTAACACATTACCATATATGGTACTATGACTTACCATGAAATAAAATTCTAGTTGCACTTTCATTTTTTGATAGGGAAAGACTCGGAGCTAAAATTCACATATCTTTCAATTCGCAAAGTAATTCGCCTGTCGAAAAAGCGCACTTACAGTATAACGAGCCGATCTAGAGGTAAAATCCGATGGAAAATAGTAAAAGGTAACTGAAACCGAGATTCACATATTTTGGGGAAATGGTGAAATTTTTTTTATGGTTTATAATATTAATCCGCATCAATTTCAACAGCATCTATTGGATATTTAAAATCGAAATAAATTGTACCAATCACTCTTATATGATTGCATTATAAACTTATAATATTAAATTATTCAAAAAAATGTTTAGACTTGTATAAAAGTTTTAGAATAATGCATCGGTCTCCATTTGAGAACATTTCTAAAGATTTCAGTAATTAGTTAATGATGTTAGAAATATTGAAAAACAATAATAGCATAATTTATGTGAAACTAAAATCGTAGCAATTAATTTTATTTTCAAAATTTAGTAAATGGAGAAAAAAGTCAATATTAAAATTTATGCTGGCTTAATTCATTCATTTCGATTGCATTTTACTTAATTTTATAAATGAATTGAAATTAGCTGTAATTATCATAGCGCCTCTTAGATTTTCAGCCCTGTTATCATAAATTAAACAGGGATATCAAGTTTTACAACTATTTAATGGAATGTATGGAGATCTCAGAGTTAAGGAAGGACCTGAAGATTGACAATAATGATTTAAGTACAGTACTGATGGTACCAGGTAATCTCAAAACCCAAAGGATATGATGTTAAAGATTGACAGTTTCATTCCAACTGTTTGAGAGAGTGCAGATGGGGAGAAAGACAGCTACCCCGAAAGGAATGTTAGTTTGACTGTTCGGTCAATGTAAGGTTGGACAATACTTATTCAGCAGTCGACCACAACAAATCCTGTTGACACTGCTACGTTCACTGGTGGCGGGGTGGTCGGCAGCATGCAAGAAGAAGGAATGTCAAGTTGACACTTTTTCGGTTTCATTTAATAATTTCGATTTGCTGAAAAAATTATTCTTTCGTTTTCGTTTTATAAACTTCGTTGAGCGCCGCTGTAGAGGAATGCGACTCTTTGTAACTTTATTATGAGGTAGATGAAAATAACAGAGGAGTTTCAAGTACAGTTATTTAATTTTTTCCCCCCTCAAGTCCACGTTTTAGAAGGCAAGACAAACGCGAACACGAAAAATAAGAATAATTCTAATAATGACCCCTAAGAAGGATCATGGGAAATATACCTTGATTGTTAATAAATTAACGTCATCTGTTGTGTCTAAAAAGAAGGCAGTAGAGTTATGTAACCGCTACAATGTGTAATTTATTTTCTATAGGAATTCCAATACCCAAGATTCTTTGGACTCTTTGAGCACTTACGAAAGCCAGGGCAGCAGAGAAAAGCTATACCAAAGACAATTATGGCCAGGACACCCAGGTAGTCTGCATCCAGGCGTCTTGCCACCGCCCACAGATGACGCCGACCATAGAAAAGACAGACGTGAACCCTCTACCAGTGCTCAGTACCACCACAGACACCACCCACATAGCAGTAGCCACAGAGACAGTGATATCAGCTTGGAAACGACGGCGTCCACGCCCAGATGGTGTAAAAAGCATGAAAAACGATCAGGGTATTAATATTGATAGCATATACCATATTAAAAAGGAATGAATTTAGTTCAAAGGACGAAGCAATGGGTTGACTGTGGGGTCAGATTTCACTTCCGCGCGATAAATCTCATACCTGTGATATAAAAACGTGTTTTTGTATTACCATGCGCAGTAAATGCTTGCTTTAACAACATGATATATTATAAAAATGCTGCAAAATCCATTTTTGGAAAATTTTGAAATTTCCTAAATTATGATTGAGATCTTTTATAATTTTAATGAAAATTTTTTTTAACTCACTAAATAAAATTATAAAAACGTTCCTGTAATAACAATAAAAATAAAGTAGGACAGAAATGTTTTAAAACTTTACGTTTGACTCATTGTTATTTGCAGGATGCCAAAAATTGAATAAAGCAAATAGCGAAAGTTAATGCCAGAATCAATCGATATATCATCATATCTTTTCCCTACGAATTTAGAGTTTTTGTTGGATTAGTGTTTTTTCAAATAATAAGTTGGCCCTCAAAGTGGTTCCAATATGAATTTTAAATTCCCGATGGAGAGGGGAAAAAGAGAGATATCTCATCAACCTTTACATTTACGAAGTCATTATTTAAAATAATTGAAATTTTTCAAATAAGTTGATTTAATAAAATTTTTTTGTATTTATAAATTTATTTTTCCACATTCATTAATTCCTACAGTTGAAAAAAGAAATGTTTAGGTCATAAATGCGTAGGTCGTATGCCTCGCAATGTACTATTACAATCAAAATATATGCGCAAGTTTGATGTAAAAACATGCGATTCGAAAAGTGAGGATTATTGTACGTCGATTATCGATAGAATGCTCAATCATCTTAATATGAGATCTGTTATGCCTCCTGCAATTAATATGCATTATATATATATATATATATATATATATATATATATATATATATATAT
>JAPMOQ010050981.1:4697260-4730390 GCA_026543055.1 Argiope trifasciata
ATATATATATATATATATATATATATATATATATATATATATATATAATGCAGAGTCGGGGAGGAGGATTACTCAATATATGAACTTTTAAATCGCTTTTCACAACAGCAATGTATTTAATTAATAATTCTTGTAATAGCAGGCATTTAGCACAAGGTATGCATGTCATCAATCGTTTAATCATCTTTAATTTTCCATTAAAGATAGCATTCTATGAAGATAATGTCAGTATTCTTTTTGATCAATATAAATTTTTTTAAACATGATACCTGTAAATACCTTAGAATTTTGTTGGCAGGCTGTATTTTTCTTGATTCATATGTATGTTACATAATCAAGTTTTATTATTAATTTAATTTGTGTATGTATTTTATGTATATTGAATGTAAATAAAATTTTACTTAAAAATTTATGAATTTGATCTTTTCTAGAAGACACAATATAGAATGTCATTGACTTATATTAGGATTTTCAGTTGTCTAGCAATAAACATTATGTAAATTTGAGATATAACTTTACACAATGTCAATTGATTTATTCAAAATATTACTTTTTTTTTTTTTTGTCAATACAGTAAACATAAAGGACAAGTCAATGTTTGCTTCATTGATAATCAAAGTACTCAACAAGAGTAGCTTTGTCTAGAATAATTATTTTACATTTATGATAAATTTTCAAAAATGAGTATAAACTACAGCATGGAATTTTTAAAAAAAAATGATGCAATACTATACACTATAAAAATCAATATCTCTAGTGGCTTTTGGTTAAGGAACAAATTTTTAGTGATCAATCCAAATATAAATGCACAGGAAGAATCTTACTTAAAATATTTTTTTTTTGTTGTTGTTGTTGAACAAGTTTTAAAATCTACATGTTTGATAGTCTTATTACCGAATTTTGGAATACTGCCTAATATATTATTAGCTGCCTTTACTACAAATTAGTTTGTCAGAAATATTTAAGTCACTTTCATATTCCCTCAATATTCACAATTCCCTCAAAAACTCATCTTTAAATATAAAACAAAATGGCGGCTTGTCAGTTTAGAAATTAGCAATGATGCAAAAAATATTTTTCAATAGATTGTAACTTTAACATACACACATATATAAATTCCTAGCAATTTTTTCATGCTGCCCATAATTTTCAATAGAAAATAATGTAAACATTTAAGGAATAAATAAAATAATCAGAATCTCCCTACTCCCAAGAGCATTTCCATATTCACCTATCACTTGGATTATGTTTATCTAAAAATGAGTATATATTAAAATGTGCAATAAGTAAGTATACTAAAACATACATCATTTAATGCAATACTAATTGATTCCTCATTAAAAATATTAATCGGAATAATGTCAACCTCAAAATAATTTTAAAATAACAACATGAAGACTATTTTTTAATTTGGATCCATATGTACTTCTATCTACTCAAAAAATATACAAAGGAATAGAAATCATTTTTTTGTCTTTAGTACAAAGTTTCTCTACAGCAATTTTAATAATAAAGCACGACCAATAAAAAAAATATGATCAGGTTTGAAAAGTTAAGTTTTTCAAAAGACATAATGATAATTCTCGGATTCGAAAACCCTCAGTGCTTTTGCACATGTAAGGAGGAACTTATTTCCTAGAAAAAGGGATGGAAAGAGATATTCATATTTAGCAACTGAGAATAGAGTAAGTTGAGATTATTCTATGAATTAGGAGGCATAACGATAATTCAGTGTTTGTGCTCCTTAGTGAAGTATGGTAATTGAAAAATGCAAATATCAAGATCCTGAGATAAAAAATAAATGTGGGACAAAATTCGAATGTTTTCTTTATATTTGACCTTGATCCTAGAATATAAGCAGCGGTTACTGTTATTCATAGTAAGTTTTAATAAAAAATACCTACATACCAATCATAAAAAGTTATTTATTATTAATTCACTCTATTTTGGTATGTTGTATTTTGATTGCAATTTTAATGGACAAAAAAAAAAAGAAGCCATAATAAAATAACTATTGATGGAAAACTTTTTGAAAACATTGAATTTTAGTTTAACATGTTGACTGCCAACTATGAGATAACTCGTAGATTGTGCTCTTTTCTAGGACACCAACTACGAGTTATGTCATGCTGTGTTTACTTGCCATTTTTGGGCAGTTATGAATAAACTTGTAGTATAACTGTTTATAGATAGGTGGCTTCTGGGAAAAGAAAAAAAAAAATTAATGCTGGCTTGCATAAACAAAATTTTATTAAAAAATGAACACAAATTATAATTTAATTGTCATAAATCAATTTGTCCTTTTAGGCTAGATTTCTGAAAATTGCCGTGGCATTCAAAGTTTTAAACTGCTTCTACAAACAAATTTAAATCTGGAATAGAATATTTAACTTTTTTTCCCCCTCATTCAATTTCATCGGATAAATGAGTTTTCTCGATAGATTTATGCAATAAGAGTTATCTTGTCCCAAATCAGATTAAAAGAAGAAGAGTAAAATATTGGATTAACACTCAAAACCAATGGTGAAATTATAATTGCAATTAAGATAAAAAATTAATTTAATTTGGTATTAGATACTTAAGCTTAAGAAGTTCAAAAATCCTAATAAACTGCAGAATCAATTAACACATTAGGTAGTGTTGACTTGATTTAATAGTTTATAAAACTTCCTTTTATTATTTATTTTTAGTAAAAATAATAAAGTATTTCAGAAAATTATAACAAGTTACTCAAAAATTTTCCGTTCCTATCAACTATTTCATGATGAGTAACAATAAGGATTTACAAAGCACAAATTGTATTCCTCAAGTTGTCCGAGATAAAAATGCAAGATGATTATTTTTTTATAATAAAAACACTCGCAGACAATAATGTTTGAAATTATTTTAAAAAATGCAATTTTAATGTTTACTAAAAAAGTATGCAAAATTTATTGCCATTTATATGCATGCATTTTTTATATCTTTAACCAGATGTTTTTATTGAAAATAGCATGTTCTTTTTTACGCCTAAAACAATTGCTTCAGAGGAAGTAAAATTAACCTCACAAAATTTTTCTTATAGATACTTTTTAATTTATATATAAAATCGATAAAGTGATAATAATAATATTATTGGTAACTTATGTTAACTTAATAACTTAACTAAATAATAACTTATGTTAAACAAAAGAAAATTCAACTGGTTTCAAAATGCAATCAATACATTTATTTACAAGCTGGAAATATCAGTGTACAAGAAAACTAATGAAATTTTTATAAAAGACATCACATAAATGCTAATTAATTTACAGTGGTATGAATGGTATTGATGGGAAGAAAATATGCAAACAAAAATCTATCACAAATGTAAAATCATCACTTAAAATAAAGTTTAACACATAAAATATAGACTAAGTAAAAAGATAAGAATTCTGCAGAATAGAAAATGAAAGTTTTATTTTAAACTTTTGTCTCTATATTAAAAAGAATTTAAAGATTATAAGAGCAAAGTTACATAATGAAGAATTGTAGAAACTAAAAGCATGGAATTATACATTAGATCGATTTATGTATAACTAACTGTATGTTGAAATGAAACAGAAGTAAAATCAGAAAAAATGATAAAACTGAAAAAAAAAATTAAGATTTTAACTAGGTTTAAAACATAATAAACTTAAATTTGAAAAATGATTGTAATACAAACTTTCTGCAACATAAATAAAATTTTAAATTGTTAGAGAAATGATTGTTTGAATAAAAAATTTGAATTTATAGTTGAAAACAATTCGAATAAAAAATTTTAAACACAAAATTATGGAAAATAATAAAATTTTGAAATAAAATTTGACTTGAAAAGTGAGAAAAATAACAAAAACGATGTGTCAAAAATAAAATATATAATTACATGAAAAACATGTTGAGTATTGGTGCTGCTAACTAATTACACGTTTCAATTTCTTGCTCCGTTTTCGTAAGAAGTACTTTTTTCTTGGGATATTCTTATGGACAGTAAAACCTGAAAATCGCATAATATTCTCAGTATGACTCAAAACGAAGCACTAAATTTGTATATGAAATTTCCAGTGTTTCTCAGTTTCTTCCATAAATAAAAGCAAATATGCTTTAAATAAATTTAGTTAAAATTTCAAAGCAATATATAAACAAACTGTCACACTCAACATAACTAAAACCTATAAAAATTAAGTTCCCCCCCCCCCCAATCCTTCCCCAACTTGAATTTTGCTTGAAAACAGTTTAAAGGTACATTTTCAAAAGCATGTGTACTCAAATAAAAATAATTCTAGATTATCAAATTTCCTTATCCAAACGGTAAAGTAAAAGATCATGAGAAACACTGAGTCTTAAATAAAGTAACTTAAAATCTCTACCTTAAAAGTATAATATAAAGCAAGATCTAATAATAATTAAAACTTTTGTCCACAATTTCTAAATAAAACATGCATGATCTAACAGAAAAGTCTTTAAAAACTCAGCTGAGATAACATTTTCATGCATTGTAACCATTTATAATATTTTTTTAAAAATGAAGTAAAAAAATTTTTTTTTTTTAAACGCGATTTGACCATTCTTCAGAATATTCAATGTGGTCAGCCTATTCAGATAAACTTTGGTCAATGATTGCCAAATAATGCAGGTGGAATTTATAATCACAGTACAAGATAACAGCATAAAAGTTGAGTAATTATTTGGTGACAAATTTCAAATTGCCTAAATATCAGAATTAGGCATTGAGATCTACATTATAAGCAAATCTGATCAGCTAAGCAATTTTAAACGTAATAAGTTAGACATTTGAGAGCAAACATAATTTTTTTTTAAATACAGAAGAATAATTCCGAGCTAAAATTAAATAAAATGGAGGAAAAAAAGTTTTAAAATTCCAGCAGGAGGAAAAAAAATATGGAGGACAATAACTCATTCCTAATTTTCAATAATCTGCTTTATATTTATTAGAATTAATTACTTTCACAATTTGCAGTCAACAAACACACAAAGTAAGATCATAAATTGCAGAAGCTTATATTTTTATTTTTAAAAATTAACAGCTTAATACTATGATAGAGAACTTAACAGCTTTAATACTATGATTGTGAACTATAACCAAGTATAGAAGAAACAAATTCATTGTCACATCTAAGATTAATGAATATGCATCTCATGGGGAAGCTCCTGAATTTTAATTCTCAAAAAGTGAAGGCCATTGAATGCATTTTTTTTTTTTTTTTTTTTTGCATTAGAATCTTTTTTTAATGCTTTCTTGTACTAAATTCAAACTTAATAGGATAAGAACAAGTGCTAATTTATGATTATCTCTAAACATAGTAGAGTAATGACAAAAAGTATGTAGGAATTTTGGCCAAAAATAAAAATTAAAAAAAATGCAATAATATTTCTCACAATGCATATGAAAATTTAGCTTCAACGCAATATAAAACTGCTTAAGTATAAGAAATATGCAATTATCTCTTGTCATTTTTTTTTTCTAAAGAGATTTATATATTATACATATATATGTGCAGAATGAGATACAATGCAACAAGATCAAAAATTTAAGAGGCATTTGCATATCAAATTTTAATATATTAATCTTTTAACATCAGTTTATGCTGGGGAAGGGGGGGGGGGGTAAAAATTATTTTTATAGATATATTTTAATTTCCTGAATGATTCATATCAAATTCAATCACTTATAACTTTCATAATATTTTGAAAAGGGGAAGGGGGAAAAAACTAACCCTTTTAAATTTTAAAATGAAAATATCTTCCTGTGAATAAACATTATAGTTAAGATTTAAATTGTCCACTTTGGAATTCACTTATTACTGTTAGTTACATTATTCTTGTAAATAGTCCAAAACCATTTCTGACAAAATTAACAATACTTTATTTATTAGTAAACAACATTAATAAAAGTTCATGGACAAATTCTTAAATGATTATGAAGGGGAGGGGCAAGATCATGTTTTTAAAAATGCTGTATCTTATAGCTTATTATTTTAATTATTACACTGCAAACTGTATTTTATGTTTTTTAACAATAGAGAATAGAAAATATTTTCAAAGATCTATGTATATTGCTATTTAATTTTTTTTAAAAATAAAATTGTCTAATATTTTACTAATGAAAGTATCATTAATTCAAAAGATATGCTTTCCTGGAACAAACCTGAATTAAAATAGCAAAACAACTTGGCACCTTTCTATTAATTTAATATTTTAATTATCACCAAGACCAATATACAACCAATTATAAAATTTGAAAAACTTTATATGTAGTTTAAGTATTCAAAAATGCCTATTAAATTCTATTCCAGCTTGTTTACTTTTTAATAAAAAATGTTATATAACTTCAGAATCAATTTCTAATTAAAATAAATGAAATTGAAATATTATAGTTAAAATCATACATGTGAAATTATAAAAAAATAAAAGTATTGAATGGTGTCAAGAAGAAATTAGTAATAATTTACTGAAGAGAAATTGGATAAATTACCCTTCTCAAAATTGCAGGAAAGTAATAATGAAATAGCATAATCATTAATTAATGTGACATAAAGTTGTATAACTATATCGATTTGCATTATATTCCTTTGATCAGAATACAATAACTTTTGGTAACTTCAAATAGTTAACAATTTTAAACTAAGAACAATGTTATTGAGGCAAATGTAAATACAATTCAATATTGATAAAATTCTTTGGGTAACTAATATCATAGATATACACAACATGCCAGTTTCCCGTTGAAAGGACTGATAAAAAAATTTAGAATAGATTTAAATGCTTATAACATGATTTAACTTGCATTTTATATGACATCTATAAATGATTAATGAAATCTTTTATATCACGCAAGCACACACAATATATTTTTATACAAAGCTGAAATCTAACGCTATAAACAGATGATGAATAGGTACAACTGAAAATAAAAATTGACATCAGTAAATAAAACTTATCTGAAGCAAAATTTCGTTCTGTTAATATATTTACAATAAGAGGTCATAATCAAGCCTGTGATTCATGGTCACCGTATCAGGCATGTGACACACAGACGAGATGGCCCAATACAGTCATCGTGGCAGAAAGCTCCACACTTAAGACACATGACCATGGCTTTGAGATTACAAGCACAGTTATTGTCATTACCTGTAGAACCACTTCCACTACTACCGCCACTGTCTCCTCCAGTACTTGTGACAGCTCCCTCAATGCCAGATGATGCACCATTGATAACTGGACTTGACTGCAGTAAAGAACGAGGAGGGGTGTCGCCAGCCGGAGTACCAACCGTACTGGCAAGTCCATTAGCAGATGGGAACATGACATTACCTGAAGCAATTGGAAGCTGTGTTGTAGCTGGCACAACTGAAACAGCTTGGCTTGGCAGACTGCCACCTGATCCCCCAGTACATCCTTCAGGTAGAGAAAGATGATTTGTGACTGGAGGATAGTTCTGATAATCAGAGTTACACTGTTTATTCAGTGGATGGGACAAGTTAGTTTCAGGAATAGGGTTTGATAATGGACGATTAATAGGAGTTGGAGATTGCATAGATAGAGCACTAGACGGAGTTGAAGCTGCTCGAGTTATTGGTGAACTTCGTGGACAGCCTGTAGTTAACGGTACAGTTTTATCACTCGGTAAATCTTTGTTGACTACAGATTGTGGTGATTGATTTTCAGAGTTTGATACTCTTTCAGCAACTAAATGCTCAGTTTTTGCAGAAGAATTGCTATTTTCCTCATTGCACAGGGAAGATACAAACGGTACCACACTATCAGAACTTAAAGGTGATGAGGTAGGCACACTTTCTCCCTTCTCGCAGTCTGATTTAGCATCGTCACTCTCAGGAGAATCAAAATATACTATAGGTGTAACTTTAGAACTTCGGTAATATGATTGACAACTCGCTGGTCTTTTCAGTGAACTGACTTCCACAGAAGAACTAACATGCACAGGAGTAAAGTTTGAAGGAGCACTAAGAGGGCGAGATGGTGGATCAAAGTGCTTCTCAGCACTCTCATTAGAATATGGTTCAGCACTATAAGTAGATATTTCTTCACACTGTGTTTTATCACATGAAGATGGTGAAGGTTCAGTTTCAGTTTCTGTACTTGGAAGTTCTTCATTAACTTTTTCCTGGGCACTTTCAATATCAAAGCTTGCATCTTTACTTTCAGATGGGGATGGTTGGGACACAGCACAGGAAATACTCGAGTTGTCAGCAGTAGAAGAGTTACTGTTACCATCATCAATAAGAATTTCCTTTTCTGGTATGCTCTCCTCAGTGACTGTTAGGTCATCAGGTATTACATTTTCAACCTCACTGGATGGTAAACTCAAGATGATGGTGCTGTCTTCATCAACCACTTGAGAATTCTGAGGATGAAAAACTAGTTAAGAGCCATCATACTTTTACACAGATTTTTTTTTTCTTACCATAAATTATCTCCCTCTTAGAAATGATAATATCAAAGTGAAAATTAAGAAAGCTGGGAAAGTTCACGAAGCTTGATAAGTTATACTTAAGTAAAAGGAATGCAGAGGAGGAAGAAGGATTCATCAGATGGATTATAAGGTACATGATTTCTATATCCATTTTTATGGAATATTATAATATGGTTTTGAATTTTTTAATAATTCTTTAAGTTGAAGTTCAACAAAAGGTGATATCCAATGAAAATCTGGACCACACAGCATTTTCCAGACCTCCAGAGCCTGCATGAAAACGCAAACTGAGTGAAAAACACACTTTAAAGTAAGACACAAGAAAAAATAATAATAGCAGGTAAGGTAAATATTAAAAAAGGTTAATAAATTTAAAGATAAGAAAACGGACAACATTTGAATATCTACAGTCAGAATATTTGTCTAAAAAAAATGCATTTCTTTATTTTATTTTTTGTTAAATTAGCATTCTGAAAGTTTGGAAAATGCAGCTAATAAATTGCAATTAAAAAAGAACATAATTTAGTTAACTCTTATAATAAGAGAAATGTGAATGCATTTGCCAATAAATGGAACAAGATTACTAAGGAAAAAAAATCATTTGTATTTATTATTTGATGCCAACTATTTAAGAATGAAACAGATTCTAAGTTATTTGTATTTCATGCAGAATCACTGAAGCAATTCCTTATTCAATTATTGCAAGCATTTTTATGTTTTGACAATTTAAAGCTTAGTTTATCAATTTTTATAATACTTATTTAATATTAAAATCTGTTATTTACATTTATTGAGAAATTTTTTCAAGAGATTAAGTTTGGTTTTAATAGTAAAATAATTTCAGATAAAATTTTCTCCATTTGAAAAAATATTAAAATCACATTCTGAAATTACAAGGCAAGTTTGAAATGCCAAAATAATTTTCTATTAAAAAAATGTAGTAATGATTGTTACTGCAGGGGAATTTATAGTAAAATAGATTAAAATTTAAAACATATTTATTTCATAATTACAGTTGCTATTATATGATGACTCTGCACTAAACATAAACATACATTAAGTTTCTGGATCAATAACACTGCAGCAAAAACCTAAATGAACAACAAATTTTGAATTTAAGACTATCTGCCAAAGTATCACATTCCATTGTTAATACAAAGATTAATTTATAAGAAAAATAAAATTTATGATTCATTAAATCAATTTTCACTAAAAATTACTTTCACAATATACATAGGAAAGTTACATTTATATAACATAAAATTATCAACCAAGCATTTATCAAATATATAACTTTACTTGTGATAGTATACATGAAAATCCTTTAAATCTTAACACTTAAGTAGACAAGAAATATTTGATAATACTATATAAATTATGAAAATTATTCTGCAGTACACATAAGACTCAAATGCTGATACTCTGTTTTCAGTATAGTACATCATGGGCTAAGTACCTTAATAAACGCATGAGTGAATGATATGACTATCAAAATTTGAACTTCAAAAAATATTTTTACTATGTAGCTGTTAAAAGACAAGTTACATTAAGTATTTAATTGATAATGACATTACATTAAGTATTTAACAGACCGTTTTAAAGAGTATTAAGATTGGCAACACATAAAAATAACAGCTTTAATTATTTACAAATATATATAATAGTATTTTAAATTACGAGTAATATAATAATGGCAAATTAAAAATTCTAGAAGATTTGATCCTAGTATCTTAAAATTGGCATGATGACAAATTACCTAACTGTAGATTATCTATTTGGGGAAGTATATATCCATTATTTTTATGCATTCTGTTTTACAACTAGACGCCATATATACTTGACGAGAGGAGGGGGAGAAACTTTGAACTTGTTTTCAGCACATGAAAATTGAAAAGGCTGATTCAGCCTAGATAAATAATATTATACAAATGCCATTATATATGTTTCTTGCTCTCAGGATGGGTTAACAATCTGCTTCTGAGTATAAAACAGCTTAATAAGATTTTTTTAAAATCTAAAAGTGAATAATTCTAGAAAATTGTACAAAATTTAATATGCACAATCAAGTGCAAAGGAATGACATTATTTTCAACCTTTAAAAAAAGAAAATAATTATATGTAGGTATAATTAAAATATACATTTAATAGGACGATAAAACTCATTTTGTCAAATCACAAAATTCTTTTAATCTCATTAAACCATATATGCTAATTTAGATAACTAATTTGAGATTTAGAAATGAATATCTCAGATAAAGAATTATCAGTTTTTTTCCCCATCAGCCAGACAGAAGATAAAAACAAATTGCATGTAAAACTTCTCATAACAAAATTTATGAAGTAATCATATATAACAAACTCTCGTTATGAAACAACATGCAAATGAAGTAAAATTTCTTTATTTAATGCCTATTTCTACCTTAATGACAATTAGCATTTTAATTCAATTATAATTAACAATCAATTAAATTAATCCAATTAATGTATTGTCATTTTAAAACAATATGAAGACTGCTTTAAGATGGCCACTGAAATTTTGAACCATGTTTAGATTACAAGATTAACATCCGAGCCATTCTTTTAATTTTGTTCTTCATTAAAAAAAATATCAAAATTTTAATATTTTTATTAAGTAACACATAAAATAATTCCATGCTAGCATAAAATTAATGCAATAACTTTTCTAATATGGACATATCCAATTAAAAGGGTATTTTCAATTAGAAAAGAAGCCAAAAATTTTTTCAAAAGATAAATTACTTCAAAACAAAAAAAACTCGCTCCTTATATTCAGTTTTATAGTTAATCTGTTTTTTATGCACTTATTTTAGTGAAGTTCACACATTTTAAAATCATATTCAGCCTTATTCTTCTAAGAAACTTGTTTTTAATAAATAAGATTTGGAGGATATGTATGTTGAAAAGTTATTTCAAGCATTAACAGTAGACTAAGTTACTAATCAATATTAATAAGAAATTATATTTACAAAAATGCAGTTATGCATATTACTCATAGCTTTTCCAGGTAAATGTAAAACCTATCACCAGATATAAAGCAAAAAGCACCAACACCAAAATTATATAAGTAATCTCAGAGATTTTATCATTCAGTGAGAAACACATAAAAGGAGAAAACTTACATTAAAGGATTGCTGCAAGCTTGATGAATCGGAATCATGACAATCAGAAGGTAAACAACTAGTATCTTTTTGCAACGAGCTGGAGACTACATTAGTTTCTGTAATTTCACAATTAGAATTAAAGGAAGCAGAATCCCGAGAGGTAACATGCTCTGAAGGAGTGGCAGAATTCTCATTGCTATCATCCGAAGTTTCATCTTTGACAAGAGGGGAATAATCAGCACAAGTAATATTCATCGAGCTGCTGGATTCTGGGTCTTCCACAGTAGTATCTTCCTCAACGGGAGAAGTGTCCTTGAGATCTTCCGAGGATGGAGCAGGAGATGCGACAAGAGACGGTGAAGCATCAGCCAACTCTGCTGGTAGGGGAGATTCAACTAAAAAGGCTTCAGGTTCCTCCACACTCGTAGAGTCGGCTGCCATGCGCACAGGGAGATTCAAATTGAATTGTGTTTCTGCCTCTTCCATTTTATCACTTTCGGGATTCTCTCCCAAGGATTCTAGGGAGGACACTTCAGCATTAGAGCAGGTGTTAGAGGTTTCTAGCAAGTTAATGGTGGAAGAAACAGAGTTAAGCGCAAAGGTAGGAACAGTAGTGGGTAGGCATGTTGTTAGCAGCAACTGATTTGAAGAAGATGGAACCTCTTGCATATTTACATTATTAGATTCCACATTTGGGGTGTCTGGTTTTAAAACAGAGTTTTCTGTTGATGAATCACTGGCTGGCTCATTTAGCATTGATATGCCTGACGTAGTAACTGATGAAGTTACCATAGATGCTGCATCACATGCTTGGAGTTCAGTTGCAGCTTCAGTGACTGCAGCAGCAGGCTCTTTCTTATTATTTGACTCTTTGCATATTTGATAAGAACGTTCTAAATTTGCACTTCCATCACTACGTCCAGAGTTCTTTTTACCACTACCAGATCTAATAACAGGAATTGAGCGAATAGTAATCGGAGGAACTAAGCTTTGGCTAGGTGCCTGTAAAGAAGGAAAAATTATTTAAATTTACAAGTGGAAATTTTGGTACAATTTAAAAATATGAATTTAAAAAAATTTAAGTAAACATTCATTTTAAATTGTACTTCACGACTTCCACTACTGGAATTGCTTTATTTTTTTCCCTCTCTCTTGTTTAATATAAAAACAAAATATTTTTATTTTAAATTAAAAAATTTCAAAAACAAACTAAGAGATATTTAAAATAACTTACAGTTGTTTGAACTACTGTTACAGAGAGCGAAATAGGAATGACAGAAGAATCTGCACAAAAAGTCTGGAAGAAAAAAAAAAGGAATCAATATTTCCAACAGCAAATATTAGAAAAAGTTCTACATTATTTTATTTTTTTACTCGTGAATAACTAACCTCCCTAGGAGAATCAATTTCTTCTATTGAATGAGAAGGTGAAGGCATTGATGTGACTGATGAGGGACAAGGAGATGGACAAGGAGAATGTTGAGTAATGGTCTGAAGGGATTCTTCGGATGATTCTACAAATATATTCAATTCTATTTTAAGACGAATTATATTTAAAATCTATGAAACAAAATGAACTTAATAAAATTTAAAATAAAGAAAATTATTCACTAGAAACAAGCAATGCATTAATAAAATTATAATCAATAGTAATAAACCTAATAACAAAATAGAACTGCTTTCATTTCTTACCATTACTGCAACAAGCAAAATCCTTCAAATAATTATTAGTGAATATGTACTATAAAAGAATTTTTAAGCTTTGCCAGAATTACAGATAAGAATGGACTTCAATGACTATTTAAAATAAATATTTACCATAAAAAATTGTGCAGCCTATTTGGAAGAATCAAAATGAATAAGTATATTTTTGTTAAAGAAAATGCTTAGATGGAATATGTAATCAGGAAAGTGAGCTTTTATATACATGTTGCTACCAGGAAGAGGGGATCTCAACATTTAATTTTTTTTTATCTGAAACATAAAAATGTCAAAATTTAGGAAATTTTGAATTCAAATGAATAAAAGTTTACATTCAAAGTTCTTTTTTCATTGGAACTCTATGTGTAGGAGGTAGCAATTGTATTTCTCACTTCTTTAAACATAATATAGTGTATCTAAAAAATAACATTTAATAAATCCATAAAATCAATGAAGCAAGATTCAAATACTTATAGTTTTTGGCATTGTGTTCCCATGTTTCTGATTATTTAAAAAATTACCAGAACACATAAGAGTCTGCAAGCTTTGTTTAAAGCATCTTTAAATTGAATTCATTTTATTTAAAAATATAAAAAGTATATAACAAAAAATATTTCACTTCGAAACCTCTCAATAACATACTATAGTATATAATAAAAATCTTCAAAAGATTTGAAATAATAATAATAATAATGAAGGTATCCTTGGTAAAAGAAACTGAAGCAAAACGTAATTACTTTCAAGAAGATAAATGATTAGAAAGGTATTTAAAGTTTTTTAATACCAATCAACAGTTCTGCCCCATTTTAGTGCTATGTAAATGAGAATTTCATCCTACAAGAATGGCTTCTGGCATTAAATTGTAAAATTTATGATAGCAAACCTTTTTAATACATAATAATACTGAGCAGCTTCTATAAATCAAGTAGGTTGGGAAAACTGAAAATTATAAATAAAACAAAAAGCAAAAAAAAAAAAAAAAAAGTTTCATGACATACTTTTTCAGTAAATTTCAATATAGTAAAGGTCAACATAATTAACTTAGTTTTAGCTAAACCATAAACGAAAATTAAGACATACACCAAAACTCATGATCTTAAATAGCAAAATATATTATTTATTTAAAGCCATCAATATAAGGATAATAAAAGAAAACTTAAAATCTCAAGTAATCTATAGAATCTACTAAAGAAGAAATAATTTTCTTGTATTTCCAATAACTTTTTTTAAAATCATTTCTTTTCCTCCCATGTTCATGCTGTTCATTCTCAAGTGACTTTGCAAATATTCTGATTCATTTGTAAGCAATTTTTAAGTTGCCATGGGACATAAGTGAATATTATTTTAGCAATATTAATACATAAGTCATGGGATAAATTCAGAGAAAAATTGCAGAAATATTTTACAGTACAGACATGTAAAAAAGACAGGTGGTAAAATTAAATAAGTTTATAGCATCTCAAATATTAAAAAATA
Organism: Argiope trifasciata; assembly: GCA_026543055.1. Classification (NCBI taxonomy): domain Eukaryota; kingdom Metazoa; phylum Arthropoda; class Arachnida; order Araneae; family Araneidae; genus Argiope; species Argiope trifasciata. Next base: position 4,712,015 of record JAPMOQ010050981.1, read on the forward strand.
ATTTAAAACTACAAACTTGTGCAAATATATCTCATTAATTCACATTAAAATCACTATAAAAACTTTTTTAATTTTAAAAATCAGCATTTAGAAAGGTAATGGTACCTGGTGATTCAGAAGAATTTGAGGATATTGTTTCTGAAACCTTCAGTTTTTTACTTGGTGGATCATAAAGATTTTCACTGCTCTCTTCAATGATTGAGGTATCGATATCTGAAGCTTCATTATAAAGAGGCGAATCCACAGAAGGATGATTTTCATCTGAATGTGAAGGCGACTGGAAAAGGAAAATATATAGCTGATTAGCCCTTTTTTTAAATCAGTAAGTAAATATGCTTTTTGTGGCAATGCAGTTATGTACCCATAAAATATTCCTATCAAGCACATGTGTTCATGAAAATAGCATATCATAAATATAGCTAATTCTTTAAAAAAAGAAGAAAAAAAAAATTAATTCCAAAAATTAATTAGTTAATCAATAATAATTAACTAATTTTCAAAAATTGTATTTTTATCTTAAATTCTTTTAATTGCAAAAATGACTATACTGTAAGTTATTAATACCCAATTTAATTTAAATCATAGATTTCAGTACATTTATTTCAATATATGTTATAAATGTTAAGATAAAGTTAAATATGAAACAAAATTTCAAATCTTCTTTTAGTAATTATTTAACAAAACAGTTGAAAGTCATTTTAAATATTAGTAATTACTAGCCGCCTTTCGCCATGAGTAATGCGTTCTAAAATTTTTCATTAAGTCGCATATTCATTAGCCTTGAAGTAATTCTGGGCATTGATTGGCCTGAAATTAAAAATTTTTTTCCCGTGATGCTGCCAAAATATTAAATGTTTTTTTAAAGAAAGCGAAAAAGGAAAAAATATATTGAATAAATGATTTAGGAAAAAATATATTGAATAAATGATTTAGATGCTGCAAACGGTTATAGAAACCTTAGCTTTGCATTTATTTTTTTAGAAATTATATCATTTTATAATGGGAAAAAAAATATTGAATTAATGATACAGATATTGCAAACGATTATAGAAATATGCCATTAAGTCGGGATTTCAATGCATATCCTGTCTAAATTCAATCAGGTTTACCGTAAATAAAGAAGATTTGTTGAATTAATTATTTAGATATTGCAAACGATTATAGAAACCTTTGCTTTGTATTTATTTTTTTAGAAAATATCACATTTTGTTTCTTTTATTTTATCCAGTCACGTGCTCAAAAAAAAAACATAATTAGAATATTTCTTTAAAAATTCGTTAAAAATAGAGGCTTAAGTTATACATTAAATACTGATACCATTAGAATGCTAATTTTTTAATCTTTAAATTGATGTAAAAATCATATTCGTGCGATAATATTTTTGGAAGTTATAGCAGAAAAACGTCAAAATTTCGCTTAAATTTTAATTAATTCAAATTCTAATTAAAAATTCGAAAAAATTGCTCCGAGGTGCACATTTCCAACCTCCAAGGTATACATGTACCAAATTTGGTACTGTATACTCTACAGGTCCAACGGTCTGACCTGTAGAGTGCCAACACACACACATTGAGCTTTATTACAAGTATAGATTTATAAAATGATTTTAAAATCACATTATAAATAAATATCAAGTTGAGTAAAATGTTTTCAAGTCTTCCCCCTCAAATGATAAATACATATAAAAACAGAAAAGGATAGCAATATCTATTTCAATCTGTAACCTGTCAAAATTTTGGAAAATTACAATCCTTTCTGTAAAGAGCTGAGACAAAGAATTCCAGAAATAGGTACATCTCACTTATGATCTTTTAATAGAAGATAGAATCAAGATGCAACTACAGATGTGAAAACACATTAAAGTCTAAAGCAGTCATATCTAGGCAGTATGGTAGACTTTGTATTAAATAACACTCTAGAAGCTATCTGTTTAGTCATTACATAAACATTTCCAAGAACATTATCTTGACAAAAGAGAACCATCTGCCTTCTGAATTCGGATATCCCTACTCACAAATAACATAACAGAAAGCCATAAAGAACATCTGAAATTTCTAAATTCCAATGAGCTCCATCCTTTGAGAAACATAAGAACTAACAATTGGCACAACATCTCTTTGACACCAAATGGGGCGAAAAAAGAAAAAGGATTTTTTTTACACGATATATTTATTACATGCAACTTTTAATTTCCTAAAGTTGGAGCTACATCCGTTTTTGCTGAAAACCCTTCAATTCCATTACCTATAAATGGTTAAGAAAGTTTTCTAAAAATTATTTTAATCTAGGCAGTATGTCATGTTCTAAATGATCATTAGAGACTGATGAAATAAAATCTAGGAGCTAATTTTAAATTAAACGATCTAGGACAATTTAAGGTTTTGGAAAATTTCTTGAATCAACCAATAAATATTATCCAAGTAATTATATCAAACAATGAATGATAGCATGATTTGGCTGATGTATCAAAGAATAATAGATACATGCAGCATTTCTGGTTTTGATTATTTATTGAAGTATAATGAAATCTGTGTACTTTAATCCCCCTAATTCAGACAAAAAATAGTAATGTTATACATAAAATTCATACAATAACATGCAGGATACAATTAAGCATAAAAATGTTTGCTCAACTAGACAAAATACCTCGTTACATTTGAAAAAGGCTACGGTCTGTAACTAATAGAATTGGAACTGAACCATTTATTATAGCTGAAGCTATTAAGTGAAAACAAGCCCATTTAATTCAAGGGATCACTGTTCAGAAAGATATGAATTAAAGAGAGCTGTTACCTAAAAATGACCTGAATCAGCGAGAGAAAGCAAACTACCAACAAAGCTATGTTAGTTAACATGTATTAGCCTATTTAAAATTAATTTTTGCAAATAAAATAAGAGGTTTCTACATACCCACTATAATTTCTTAAACTTTCACATCCCATTTATTTTAAAGGCCTCAGACTAAATCTTTTTGTAAAGTTTTTGACATTCAAAAAAAAAAAAAAAACTTTTAAGACCCACACCAAGATTGTTTTAGAAAAAAACTTTAAAATTTCAAAAAATGAGGGATTAAGTCAATATATGAGAGTTGAAGGAGGGGACAATTAGCAAAATAGCACATACAATGTTAATTAAATGCAATTTTTTTTTAAATTTTTTTATCGTTACTAAAAAAAACTTTTTATTATAATAATCAATCTACTAAATTTTTGAAATTTTCAAACTCCACACTAGGGGGAAAAATTTTTCATAAAAGGATATTTACCACAGTCACAATACTAAATTCTCAAAAAATTGCTTTCTTATATCACAAAAGAAAGACAGGGAGTAAGAAATTCATGCAAATCATACTTACATCTTGATCTGGTAGATGCCTGTGTTTTGACAAACTAGAATTTAGTCGACTCTTCCGAACTACTGGTTTAATTTTTATAGTTGGCACATGTTTGGTTTGAGTGTTCAAAGATGACTTTAACTGGGAATTTATCAGAAATGGAGAAGATTTGTTTTGATCTGGAAACTCAGACATAGAACTGCAAAACAATGTGCATATTTTAATAGAACTGAATGTGCAAAATAATTTTTTAACTACAAGATTCTATAATGTCACATAAGAAAAATTTTAATTAAAATTACCATAATTTTTTTATTGTATCAGATTGCTTGATTTTTATTACCTTTTCAATTACTGAAGACAATGCATGAAAAATTGTACACTCAGTTGCAAAACAAACATCCAGGATTAAGATATAAATTTCATCAAAAAATTATAAATAAAATACAGAATGAGAAAAGTTTAGTGTAAGGGTTTACTATATATTATTTTTAATACGTGTTTAATAAAACATCAGCAAATACTTTAAATATTTCACTAAAAGAAGTATTCATTACAAATTGACTTCAGAATATGAGAAAGCCCTTTCAGGATGAGTCAGAAAAATCTTAAAGAATTACCATAGGCTGCCATAACTCAAAAAAATAAAAATACACCATTTTTTTAAGTCTTAAGTCAATGAAATTAAAGCCTTCCGAGTATTTCAAAATCATAACAAGACCAATATAGACTTATTTCCTTCAGGAAAAGTAATGTGTAATTAAATATTTAATTCTAATAATTTAATAATATTTACTTCACAAGTATTTATTTTATTTGTATAGATATAGGATCTGTTTATATTAAATTGATTACTAACAAATTTTAAGGGGAAGAAATTTTAAATAAGCTGTTTGTTAATCTCGCATTATCAAAAAAAAAGTGGGGGATGGGGAGGGAATATGATTTATAAAAGAGCCCGAGTGTCTAGAAAAAAACTATTCAAAATATTAAAATGCTATAACTAATAAATATTTTATTTAAAATATTAAGATTACAAATGAAAAAACAAATTTTGAAAAAATAGATTAGGCAGTTTTAATAAAGAGGATAAATCATGGTTAGTATATAGAAAATTCAAAATACTTTATAAAAAAGGTATTCAAAAAGAAAAATTTAATTCAGAAGCTTTTTACACATTTTTAGAATGATTGCAGAGTAAAAATAAATGAATATCAATTGTATTTTTTAAAAAATTGTGGTAACAGCCTACTTTAAACAATAGAGGTTAATTCTTACAGATATTTTCTGAAACCTATAAAGTAAAAAAAAAACTTTAAGACTAAAAAGAGAATATTTCAATTTTCTAGAAAGAAAAATAATTTTTTTATGAAAGAAAAGAAACGGTATACATTACATGAATATGCATCACAGCTTTTAATTTACATTAAAGAAAAGGCTGTTACCATTGCCATACTCTGGATACAGAGAAAATGTTTGGTCTTATCTATCAACAATGTGTCATATATAGCCATTTATCCCGTTCCCAAGTTACATTTTATGAATCTGTCTACCAGTCATAACTTTTAAGAAAAATTCTGAAAATTGAAACAAAAGTTCAAAAAATATTAAATTGCTTATTAAAAAAAAAAAAAAAAAAAAAAAAAAACTTTTTTTCTAAGAATGTGCAAACAGCATCTAAAATTTAAGTGTTGAAAATTAACATTTAAATTCAAGACCATTTTGAAAATAATTACTTCAAGCTTAAACCAATCAACAAATTAAAAATATTTTAACAAATTGAGTTTTAAGAATGCCTGAATATTTTATTTACTCCTCCTCAGAAAATTCTAAAATTTAGAATAAACCTACTTAAGAACATTTGAAAAATACAACTAAGGAGTTTTCATGATTCATGCATTTTTTACAAAACTTTAAAGAGCTGATTACAGCTCAAATCCCATTTTAATTTTGATTCTTGGTAAGAAACATCAAGAATGATACAAATATAAATAAACTTATCTGCACGAAGGGTCAAGAGTAACCCATGGTCAACCGACTTACATTCGCATAATGCCATTGTTGCAATCCAAAGGACACCTGGATCAAGTATTGTTATGTTTTGGATATTCATAATGACAACTGACAAATAGGGAAATGTCAATTGATCTAAGAGCCCCGCCTTACCTTGGAATTTTGAAAAGAACCTAGAAAACAACTTTTTCATCGCACATATATGTTAAAGTATAAATTTTGAAGAGAGACAGTTCTGTCTATTAGCTTATATGAAAAACAAGTATTGCTACAAAACTACATCATTTGTATTTATCTTTGTGAAATAAAGCATCATTAACAATAAAGTTAACAAAAACCAACTTACTTATAACCCCATACAGGCTCAAAATTGTGAATCTGAAAAGAAATAAAATTAACATATTATATGAATGATAAATAAACACTATCATTTTAAACATGTAATTGCACACTTTCAAAAGTTGCAGAAAAAAATTATCTTTATGAAAATTTAAAAATAGTTTTCAGCAAAACAAAAATTTCAAAAATGCAATTATGTCCCAAATGTAGCATGTAACTTCTTCAATGTTTCTCAAGTAATATTCTTTATAGTCTATTCTTAACAATTATAATTTAATAACTAATTTATTTTCTAAGAGGTATATTAATTATGATAAACTCAAAACATATCAATTTAGCAACAAAAAAAAATGATATTAATTTAGAATACTTAAATCAATATTTTTGCTTCCATTTTTCATCGCTATATTTATCAAAATAAAACATTTTCTATAGACTGCCAAAATAGAAATATTATTAGAAAAATTGATGATTTAGCACAGATCAAAACAAAGAAATAATTTTCATTATAAAATCGTATGAAATAATTACATATTCTAATAAAATGTACACCACAACGCACTTTTGTTTGGATTTTAATAAATGGGGAAAAGAAATGCCTTCATCAATTAGTAAAGAATAATTGCCCGACTCAAAATTGGAAGGACCAGGATAAAGATTGAATTTATATAAATACTTGATCTAAAACTTAACATTATTAACACACAATCAAAATCAATTTTTGAAATTTCTTTTCTAAAAAGATATCAAATGCAGTCATACCTTCCATGGATCAAGCTTGCTGTGATCACGCTCAGCTTCACCTTTCAATTTCATCTGGTTTTCTGGAGTAAATTCTCCTTCTTGAAGGCGTCGCTTCCATTCCTGACATGCTCTAGCAAAAAACTCATTGCTCAAAGCAGTTGCAGTGAGTCTGACAGAATAATCAGATCCTATTATTCGGTCAGCTTGAGGTAATAGTTGAACCAATCGATATTGGTATACAGGAGGTAACGATGCAAATGTATGTTTATTTAACAGTGCCTGGAATTTAAAAAGTATTATGTTGAGCTTATTAAAATACAGACAATAACTTAATGCTCTATTTCTGAAACACACATACATACACAATTGAGTTTTGGAATAACGTTACATAAAGTATTTAAATGACCAGTTTAAAGAGTATTAAGAATGGCAAACCAGCTGGTCACCAAAGATGGCTGGTCATAAATACATTCATGTCCATATATTGATAAAACAAAGAAAATTCCAATTTCTATGAACAAAATTAATCAATAATTGATAGAATTGAGATATCGCAGATCAGTTGGTGAATATGTAAAAAAAGTTTGTAACATAACAGGTATACAAATTGCATACAAAGATGCAGCAAAAAGGGGGGAGACAACTGTGCTTCCACTTTCCAAATGATTTGTTTCTTATTTTGGTGTAGTAAAGGCTATGAAGCAAACAATACATGTAAATAATTTTACCTATTGAAGGATCATGGGAAAATTAGAAGACCATTCCATCAGAAGTGCTTCTAATGAACTAGGAATAGCAAAAAAAAAATGATAGCAGATAAATATAAACACAATCTTATAACAGAACAACTATCAGGTGTTTAGAGCTATTATATTATACTGATACCATTTTGATTTGACTGCCTAGAAACCATCAATTTCAATTAATATTTTTGACAAAAAGAAGATACAAGTATTGCAAAGAATATGTCAAGAATAGAATTAGATGGTATTAGAAATAAGCATAATAGAGAGCAAGATCTTATTTACAATAGAATTTTAAGCAGAAATTTGAAATTTTCAGTTTTTTTTTTTTTTTTTTTTTTTTTTGGCCACTATAGTTTCAGCTAGATATTAGTGAGTCAATGCCTTGGTAGGTAAAAATTGGAATAAATGCATACAATTTTACAATTTGGAAAAGAGAACTATGATATACCAAAATTGCCAGGATTTTATATTGCATCATGCACAGGATTTTTAGGATTCTATTGGAAATAGCTTCATTTTCTTGGATGATAATGCTCATTGTGATTGTGTAGCTTATGCTAATAAACCTTCAAAAGATACTTTTTTGGCAGAAAAAGGGGTAGATGGGGATGGACATTGATAAAATTACTATCTACATATAGCAAAAAAGGTCTTCCACAGATATTTAGAAGAAAGAGACTGAATTTAAATCTAAGGTCAGCTGAAGCTTGATATCATTTGCTTTAGTTTGTGTGCTCTTTAACTTTATACTGGCACAAATATAAAATTAATACATCTTTCACATTAAGATCAATATTATAAACTTCAATATAAAAAACCCCATTATACTTGTGATTATTACTTACGAGTATTCAATTTTTTGAACACAGTGAAGAAAAGTTAAAATGTTTCTGCAACTCCAATACAAAAATAATAATAAACTTGCAAATTCAATAATAAAAAAATTTAAATTATATTTCAAGCAGTTAAATGACATCATGACTACATCATTGCAATGGTCCGGTACTGTTAAGGTTATATTCAAAAGCATTACACAACTTCTTAATATAAAAAGGAAAAGAAATTAACTTTCAAAAAATTTTATACCCAGTTTCAGAAAAAGAACATTTTTTTAATTGAAGTGTTTCAGAAACCAATACAAATCCCAAATATAAAAGTTTCCAAACATGTGCAAAATAGGAACACAAATTTAAAATTATCACTATTCTAAATTTCTTATTCCTATTACTCTTATCAAAACCTTTAACAAAATATGCAGTAAATAATGTACACTGAAAAATGATCTATTTTAAATGCAAAATTCCATTTTAATTAAAAATTTTACAGTATATTAAGAATAATTTAGATCAATCAAGAGTAAGACACAAAAATTATTTCATTCATTTAACAATTAAATTAGATGAAAGAAAGAATTGAGACAGGCAACAACAAACTTATATAACAGCTTAAAAAATGTTTAAAAAATCACCTAAAGTTATTTAATCTGAGGTAAAAAAATAATATTTACCCTTAAATTGGTATTCACTAATATAGAATCAGGAGTTTCAATATTAATGCACCCTTTTTTAGTTTGAGCAATCTGAGCAGCTATTAAAAAAAAATGAAATATTACTAAAAAATTCTGCAAAAATATACAAAGTACCACAAATGTAAGTATTAGAAAATTGCAAATTATCAAAATCATTATTATTCTTACCAGTGCTAAGTTTCCTGTTAGATCTTTTCCTTGGCTAAAACGGAAAATATTTTAATTAGTATTAATTTGATTAATATATTTTTAATTAATAAAATTTAATAAAATAAAACTAATAACTCATTGTAATGTAGATAAGTTTTTTTATTAAGAAAAAACTATAAAATTATCATGAATCCAAAACAATAATTTCAAATAAAACCATTTAAATTCGATAAAAATTAAAATTCAATATTCAGTTATAAACAATTGGTTAAATTACATAAATTATTCTTATTTTCAAATGCCTTAGAACTATTTAAAGCTCACACAGTACAAATTATTAATCTAGATCAGTGGTGGGGAAACTTTTTTAAGACGGGCCATTTGTAATAACTAGACGATCGTAGCGGGCCAAAGAATAATGCTTAATCGTTAAAAAGTTTGTGTTCTATAAACATATACATATATTATTACATACACTTATTATTTTAATAGTAAAAAAGCAAAAGGTAAGAAAATTATAAGCACAAAATATAAAATGAATTTAGTGTAGTTCTTTATGTGAAGTATTATCACTTTATTTTATGGTGTCATTACTGGTTGATGGTGCATGAGAAAAATGAAATTGAGATTGTATTATCAAAATTTCATCATAGTCCGGTTCCATTTGCGAAGCAGAAATTCTTAAAACTGATGAAAGGTGCTCATCTGTAATTCTGTTTCTTAAAGAAGTTTTCCTAAGCTTCATTGTTGAAAAGATTTGTTCGCATATATAAGATGAGCCGAACATTGTCATTATCTTCATTGCTAACTAATGCTCTTGCCTCGCTTGTATTTATACGTATCTGCAAGGATTGCTTGGGAATTGGAGTTTTGCGGTTGTTTCGGAAAAACAGAACAATGAATCGAAAATGCGAGAGTATCTGGAAGTTTCGAGCGAAGAGGAGTCAGCTGTTTGGGTCGGATGGATTTGTCCAGAATACTATTGTGTTTTGAATATCCCCGCAGGTAGTTTTTATGCGGGTCGTCAAATTAAGAAGTAAGAATGCGTTCAAACATTCTCACGACGGCACTCTTAAACGGGCCGGATTTGGCCCGCGGGGTCGTAGTTTCCCCATCACTGATCTAGATCATCATCATTAGTATGATCCACAAGAGTTAATAAAATTATTATCCATAAAGAGTTAATTTAATAAATCTAATTTACTATTGTACTTTAAATTATCAGTTACAAGAAGTTTCAAAATTTCAAAAAAAAAAAAAAAAAAAAAAAAAATTGCAAAAAAAAAAAAACTGTTTTTGTAAGTAAAAAACAATTTCAAAAAAAAGTAATAAAAATCAAAAAAAAAAAAAAAAAAAAAAAAAACATTGCAATAGAAAACTGACTGTTTATGTAAGTACAAAACTATTTCAGACACAAGAAATCCAGATCAACTGTGAAAATAATAAAAATATTTTTTATACATAATTATTGTAGCAGAAAATATAAATATTCATTCATTTTGTGAATAACTAAAAAAATTTATCAATATCAAATTATTTGGAGAGAGATTTAGAGAGCTGAAGTTTGATAGTCAATTATAACAAAACAAATAAGTGGTCAATAGCTAAATACATATAAGAAAAAAAAAATTCTTTAATTTATATATTTATTTACCTTGAAACTCAGACCAGGTATAGAAGCTAGAAGTTCTCGCATTGTTTGAGGTTTATGTCTGGTACTTTCTCGAAGTGAAGTTTTCTCCAATGAACAACGCCACCTTTCTTCTGGGACACAACCTTGTAAGTATATTTTACTCTCAGAAAAAGCAGTATTCAATAGCTTTCTATTCCTTTCATTTAATATTTTTAATAAAACAATTTCTCATATTTAATTAAGAATGATTAGAACTCAAAATATTAAAATTATTCAAAATATTATAATTATTTAAATTATTTTTTAAAAACTGAAACAATTTTAAATATATTTTGCCCAAATAAGATATCTAAATAGAAATCTAAACTACATTAATTCCTTGCTTACATTTAAAATGTTTTAAATATTATAAATTTTTATTGAACAAAATTTATTTATATAAAGAAATACAGTAGATTTGATGTGCTTAACAACTGAACTTACCAGCTCCTGCAGGAGCTGGAGGCAAGGACTTCATGATAATGCGGGGAATAGGAGGAGGTGCATTGCCACTAGCAGCGATAGCTGTATTTCTTCGTCTCCTCTTCTGCTGTTGTCTTAGAGCATGTTTAATTGCCCTTTGACTATGACTTTGCGAAACCTAAATTTACATTTACAAAATGATCACATTAAGATAAAGCATCACACACTGGATAGTTTATATAGAAATTAAAAACATAAAATACTTTGGTATCTACATCAATTTAAAGAATTCCAGTCAATTCAATTAATCAATTCGTTTGAATTCTAATCAAAAATATTTTATGTTTTCCACTTCAAAAACTAATTAGAAATTTAAGTTTTAATTGGAAACTAAGAAAAATGCCCTATCCATTAAATTATTCCATAAAAGGAGAAGAATACAAATAATACTAATTCGTTGCTAATTGCTTTGTATGGAAAATTGTATATTAGGGTGCCCTAAAAAAAGTAAGAATTATTTAATATTGCTATTAGTTTCTAGCTTATTAATGTTATTTTAATATAGTCCCAAGGCTTAATTTTCTTCCATCAATGTGTAAACAAAGAAAATAAATGTTGATTTTTCTTTATATCAAAGTAATCCAAGAGGGTATATTCTGATTGCAATTTATTATTGAAATAAAGGTGATGATTAGGACTAAAAATTCTGCATTAAATGGTTTTATATATAAATAACTTGGCACAATTTTGCGATAGAGAATTAAGGAACAATCTTCATAAATAAATTTTATTACTCTTAGTATACTGAGTAGATAAAAGCTATTACCTGATAAGTAGGTAAAGAAAGATTTTAAGTACTATTGAGAAATAGATGATTTTAGCTGTTTTAAAGACTTCAAAGCCCATGCAAGAGTGGAAAATATAAATGCACTATTACATTTATCTTCTATTAGTAACTTTTCCCATAATATAGTGACAAATTTCTGTAACGTTTTTTAAAACATGAACAAATAACTATCCAAAATCAAAATTTGCAAAACTTAGGTAAAACCTCATCAAAATTTCAAGGAAAAGACAAATAAAACATAGTTGAATGGAAAAGGTATATTATTGTCTAAATTTTATAAAATAAACTGAACGCATGCCAAAAAATCTTTGAAAATTACATAAAATTACAAATATAGGTAATTTTGTGCATGTGTAATTACATCTACTATGTGATCTTTTTTTTTTTTTTTTTTTTTAAAAATTTTGATACCATTAATGACTTACGATACCTTTGAAGGTGAAGAAACAGGCAGATTTGCAGCTGAGGATTGATTGCATTTTTCTTTCTTAGGATCTTCTAAATTTTCGCCATTTATTCTTCTCACTCGAGTATAATATTCATTTTTATAAGTAAGGGGTTTAACTGTAAGCTGGTCAGCTTTATGAAGCAGAGATTCATCCGTTTGATGATTGCATATAGAATTATTGTTCAGAGCAGTGAAATTTTTATAACCAGGGGGTAGTCGTACATACAGAACTGAAAATAAAACTTTATTAGAATACTTTTATTTCAAACAATACAATTTAAGTCATTTAGAATCAATACAGTAATTAATAATACACAATTCATCTAAAATTTCACTTAGAAATTTAATTATTTTATTCTATAATTATCTTTTCCAAATAAATATTCCATATTTATCTTGTAAATTTAAAGAAAACAACATGTGAATCTTTTTTTTTTTTTCAAATGTTAAAAAAATTGTCTTTTTTTGTTGTTGTTGCTATTTAATTATATTGATTATCGTGAAATTCAAAATTATGAAAGTTAGATGAAAAATAAGAGAGACGACTGGTTGTAAAAAATTGTACAGCAAGGAACGAAACAGCTACCTCGATCTTTCTTTCTTCCAGGTGATAAAGAGGCCCCTGAATCTTGATCTGAATCACCAGGATCAAAATCTTGTCCACTTTCATCTTCATCAACTTCCATTTTTATACCCCCTTCAGGAATATTACTCTGTAAAAGTTTTTATGCAAATAAATAAAATCTAACTAGAAAATAAATTTTACGAATTATTAATATTATTATTTCCCTCAGCTTTCAAAAAGTTTCAATTCAGCATTTACCCGACACGATTTTTTTTTAAATGAATCGTTTGAATGCTTTCAAATGGACCAGTAATTTCAAAATTTAAATATTCAGAACATTTCAAATACTTCAGAAAATTTATTCATTTGTGAAAGTAAACAGACAATTTTCTAAAAGGACATGAGAGAGAAATACATATACATACACATTCAAAATATATTAGATATGCTTATTTTAAAGAAAGCAAACTGATCATGATTATATTTACAACCGTAAATAACTGTTAAGAATTTAAAAAACCCAATTTAAAAAATACTTAAATCAAATGAAGTTGAATTCTATTAATTATATAATAATAATAATTAATAAATAAAATTTTCACACACACACACAAAATCAATAATTGTTTAGGTCCTCCCCCCCCCCCCAAGCAAGAGTAGTAGTCTAACTTTGGAAAAATAAATTTTCAGTTTTTGGTGGTGAAGAATAAAAAAGCATACCATACTATTATTGTTTTAGGTAATATTTCCCCCCCCCCTGTAATTCGCAATTTACTAAATATTCCAAAATATGAACTAGACTAATACAACACAAAATAAATTTTATTAAAACATAATTATTAGATAGATTTTAAAATTTGCCAAGTAGCATAATTAGATTTCTACAGATTCACGTTTATGTAAAAGCGAGTAATATACGCAACTTATTACTAGCTGGTTATATCCAAAATTCACTCTGCTCACTAACCCACAAGAATCATACTTTTAATTCTTTTCAGTTAACTACACAGTTTGAACACACTTCACAAGAGAAAATTAGCAATGCTCCAATAATTTGGAAATTTCTATCTGTAAACTGAATATACAGTTAAACCCATTTTTGCCCAGTTCTTTTTTATTCAGTATGTCAATCCCAACAGGGATGATGGTATAATACACTTATGAGGTATTCTATCTGGACATATCCAGTCACTAATACAATGTGGATGATATACAATATACCTACATATCATTAATTCTAATGTTCGAAAATACAATAAATAATACATGCCAGAAATAAATTAACTCTAATATCTTCAAGTAATGAAAGCGATTTTGAACTAGTTCATCACAAGATACACAGTTTGGTATTATGATCAATAGTACTAAATTATATGTATTTTGAAAATTTCTCCACATTCCCCAGGCCAGAAATTTAATTTTTAAAAAGTTGTGTTCATCTATAGTTTAATTATTTCATTTTCAAAACACTTCTTATGATTAAATAAATCTTCAACACATTTCTAAAAGTAACTTTTTTTTATAAGCCCCTACCTTCCTTTTCCTTTCATTTTTTTTCGTGTTATTTCTTAAAAAATAAATAATCTTTTATACATCATAAAAATTATTTGTTACAACTGTTTATAAAATTATGGGATATTTTTTTTTCATAATTTTCTTTTTTTCTTCCCTTTACTCATTTTTGCCAATTCAAGTATTTGGACTTCAATTTTTGCAAATTCTTCAACCATCTGTTTCAACGAGCTAATGGACCAAAACCGTAACAAAAAGTATATGACTTAACATACATTTTTTGGCTATTTCCCTTTCAGAGAAAATATTTCCAATTTATCACTATTTCATTAAATTTAAAAAGCTTAAAATTTCACAATTTTATGAAAATTTTCAAATTCTATTACATTTTCCCAGTTTCTTTAGATGATTTTCAAATTCCCTGTGCTTTCCTAATTTTTCATGTTCAATTACTTACACAAATATGCAAATATTAAATCTTACTTTTATAATATTCAGCATTAGTAAATGAAGATATTTTGATGTCTGATTTATACCTCCAAATTCATACTCTGTTGATAACAAAAAATTGCAAAGTTTAAAGATGGAAGTTTTAATTATTTATAATAACTTTGAATTTGAGAATATTTTGAAAAAGAAAACAATTTGAAAAATTACAGAAAAAAAAATAACTATTTCAAAATAAAAAAACTATACATAACAAGAATCATATTAGTTTAACAATTAAGATTTTGTATTTCGCCCATAAAATCCAGTCCGTTAAAAGGATTTACCTTTTACAAAAGTCAATTTAAAAAAAAAAAATGCTAAGTATAAACATTTTAAAATACTGTATATCAATTTAAATACAAAATTTTGTATGAAGCTAAAATTCTAGACTCACTGCCAATCCAAAGACACTAGTACAGCCATCAACCCTATAGAACATGGCTTCTGGACCTCTAGAATGAACATGAAGCATTGCATTCAAGCATGCCAAAGATGCTGGCCCACTGTAAAGCAGAAAACATAAATTTTAAAGACAAAATCTAAAACACAGTCCACAGCACTTCTCCAGATAATCTTACATTTTAATCACATTTATTTATGTAGAAATACATCCGAGTACATTTTTTCCCCATAACTTAAACCAATGTATCCCTAATATTATCGTAAAAATATTTATTAAACTTTGCAGTTTTGTTAAATTCTAAATACACAAAATAGCAGCAATCATAATCATCTTTTATGCCTCAATCAAATAAATATTTTTCTTTCGCAGCATATATGAGAGAAAGTTACTTTTCATTTAACCCTATGAGCCCCGATTGCTTGATAATGCTCCATTCGAATCAGACACATTGGAGTGGTTAAATGAATATAAATAAGCGATTGTTGAGAAATATCTTTAACTCTGTTAAGAGCCCCAAAGTGACTGAGTCAGGCCCCTGATGAACAGGGCAATATCGGGTGGTCAAGGCTCAGAGTTAAAAAGTTCATTTGTTAATTTAAAAAAAAAAAATTATTTTATGATTTCAAGAAAATTTTCAATTAATGCATGAATAAGTAGCAAAATACATAATCAAACATCATAATTCAAAAAATAACATACCTAACATCTTTTAATCCTTTTGCCCGGATAATATTGAATATATCTTTATGACCCATTGGAGTTTTAGGGTACAGTTCCAATGCCTGGAAATAAAAACAATGACACTTAAATAATTCTTCATTATACATCTGATAAAATTAAAGAGAATTGTCTTAATTTCACTCGAAATCAACATGAAAAGCATATCAATTTCCGTCAAGAAATATTCTCCGGGAGGGGGAGAGAAAAAGAGTCAAACAAATGAAAATTCAACTTGTAATTTGACCTAAATAATACACAACCTCTCCCCCCCCCCCCCCCTTTTTTTTTTTTGTGGCAGGAATATTTATTGATTTTGCTTATTTGGGCCATGTTTGGTTTGCTGGTTTTAAAGCAGACATAGTTTCCCTTCTATAAGCCTGACTTAGATTCAAATGAGCTAAATTAACAATTCTTCAAACAAATCACAGAATGGGAAAAATGAAAATAATGGAGGGAATCACCCTATACTTACAGAAAATATCATATGATAGATAAAAGAAGAATGCATTGTAGGTTAGTTTTTGGAAAAGATTAAATCTCACAAACATCAGTACGCCAATTGCATGAACTTAAAATAGTTAACTTTTTTCCACCAGGAAAATAACAATTAAATCATGCAAAATATCCCTTATTTTCTTGAGTCTACATGATAACTAAGAAAAAATACCAGTAAACGATAAGCCTCTGTGAGTAAATACAATTATTGGAGAGAGAACATTTTTTAATAATTTGACGTGACTGAATCATTTTGCAACAGCTGAATATAATATAATCTAGGGTCAAGGACACAGTTCAAGAAAGTTCTTGAGGAAGCTCACCTTTACTCTACATACATAGAATTAAAGAATAACTTAAAAGCTGGAATTTATATAGTCCCCAAACTAGACAATTCATATCTGATCCTCATTTTGTAAATTCCATGAATGAGAAAGCAAAAAGTGTGGACTTATTTAATTCTTTCAGTCAAGATTCTTTTTAACAACACATTTTTAAAAGTATTATTTCTGTTTCGTTAAAAATTCTCGCATAACTCGCTAAAGGAAACTTTTATCTTTGATTTAAAATTTAACATCTAGTTATTTTATTGTGTTATTATTTAAAGTTATCTTCATATCATGCAAACAAGAAGTGATGGACAAGTTATGTTATTTACTTCCGACACATGAAATCAATTTAAAAAGCCTCCTGCCTTTACTATGTTTTCACCTCTATAAGAAGTTTAGTATTTGAACATTCTAATTTTGTTCCAATAATTCTTGTTAACCATTTCCTTATTTTATTCAATATTATACAGGATAAGCAGAATCGGGAGCAACACAAAAAATTACCTCAGAATTTCAATTTTAAATGCATATATTTTACTTTACTTTTCTTAAGAACCCAAAATTTCATTTAGTTTTAACATTTTCCTACATCAATTAATTCGGTACTTAATGGTTGTAACGATGAGAGCAAAACGTGGCAAGAAAAACATTTCTCCAATTTGGCGTTTAAAATTTATAGCATACAATTCACACGCGATTTATTATATATTTATGCACTTAAGTAAATTTTTTAAATGTGACAATTTTTTCTAGGGAAATTTTTGGTTGTCATTAAAATTAACAAATATCAATAATTCTACTGTATAACAAGCTTAATTACTTTTATTTCTACTCAATAAGAATAAATAGTAGAATTAAAATTTCCATATTAAGTTATAAACTAAAAAAATTCTTTATTTAATCCTCTGATTTTTAAAAATTAATGATTTTCAAACTTCTGCATCAATCAGAGAATTATGGTTAAGAACATTTGTTTCAATTTTGATAAAGATTGTTTATACTTCAATTTTATTTAGTTTATTATTAATCTAAATATGTATGAATCATAGTTAAATTTTTGCTAATCAACTTGACTAAAATATTCGCTTTCAATAACAAAATAAATGAGGTGTTATTAATTCATTGAATAAATGTTAGAATGGTATCTTTAAATCGCAGCTTTCTTCAGGATTCAGTAGTATCATTTTTTTAAAAAGTTCTTTACTTAAAACATTGCTTGGAACTTGAAGAAGCACACTTCAGTGATGTGAAAAACAGAGAAAAAACAACCCAAAAGTCAACATTATCTTAAAATCTATTTTGATTGATTGATTGATTGATTTGATTTATTGGGCATTTAGAAATTTATTTAATCAACTACAGTATTTTATGATCAAAAATTATTTTATATAATTTTCATTAATTTTTTGTACTTAAAATATAATATATAAAAATGATGTGAATGAAAAATTTAAAAAAGTACACGTCTAACTGAAATAATTATTTAATAATTGCACATTTAAAAAAAAAGTCTGTTCTACTAATGTAAGAACCGCAATGATTAATGGTGGATTTACAAAATTTGCTCGAAGTAATATTCAATAGCTATTCAAAATGAATAAAATGTAATAAGGTTACAA
>JAPMOQ010050989.1:0-20630 GCA_026543055.1 Argiope trifasciata
AGTTTTTTTTTTGTTATTTGAACTTCCGTCATTGTTTTATTTTATTTTATCCAGTTACGTGCTCAAATTAATCGAATTGTATTGAACGAGATGCAGCAAAAATTGTTGGAAACTCTATGTAGAATAAATCGTAGAATTTAAAAATACTGCATTTGGCACTTGATTATTTCTTTAATACTCCCAATAAAAAGTTTTACAAAATTTTGATCATATTTTTTGTTAAAAAAAATATCAATTCGAAAATTTTTAACAATAACATTGATTAATATTACTGGGGAAAAACTATTTAACATAGTTTTAAATTTCCAAGAATAAGCATTTCAAAGATATAATTCGTATTTTTTTTTCTTTAATAAAGTAATTTTTTAAAAAAATATTTTTAAGAACACTTTATAACATACCTTCACCTTGTTTAGTCGATTGAAGCAGTTTTAAATACATTTTTTTTTGTATGTATAGTTAATTGAAGCAATTTTAAATACATTTTTTTTGTATGTATAATTAACTGAAGCAGTTTTAAATACATTTTTGTGTATGTTTAGTTAATTGAAGCAGTTTTAAATGTATTTTTTTATATGCACGCGGTAGCTGTTATATAATTATAATACCCTTTTAAGTATTATGAGTATATGTTTTAAGTTCGAACCTCATGATGTTATAATATTTCAGCACAAACGCTTAGAATATTTCCTTATTCTTTACTACTTGTTTCCTGTTAATTCTTAAAAAACACAATACAGAAGAATGAAATCTGTTATTCTTAATAACAGAATTGGAATAAATAAATATTTTGGAACAGAGGTTCCAAATATTTATTGACTTATTACTTATTGTTTTGTGTTATTGAGTTCGAATGAATAAATATTTCGGCATAGATGTCCCAAATATTTATTGGCTTATTACTTATTGTTTTGTATCACTGAGTTTGAATGAATAAATATTTTGGAATAGAGGTTCTAACTATGCAATTATTTTTTACTTCATGTTTTCCATGAATTTTATTTTTAAAGTGTTGTGTGACACCGGATTCTAAAAGTCTGTGTTTAATGAGTTAAAATAGGGATGAGAGGAAAGATGAAGGGAAGGGAGTTTTGCATTTATTAATAAAATAAACTTTGATTACTCTGAGATTGAATTAAAAAAATACGGTCAAAAACGACACGTTACTTACATACACTTAAGAAAAAAAATCGAACAAAAAAGTATCTAATACAGGTCATATAAGTATCAGGGTCAAAGAATGACAAAGAATCCCGATAATGCACTTATCCTTCCTCGTCTCTCCCCTTAATGTTTAGTTTAGTTATATTAATTTCCCATTTAAAACAACGCTAGGGGTATTTTGGGAGACACTTCGTAATTTTAAACCGTGGTCAGATGACGAGGGCGACATCTAAGCTGGCACCCCCACCAAGGGCCGGTCATCTGGGGGGTGCGGAGGCTGCTATTTACCCGGGCCTCACGACTGAGAGCCCCCCCCCCCCCCACCATGATTAAGAATTAAAATGTGTTCTGAACAACAATAATCAGACACATACTAAAACTCTACAAGCTTGTTTCCATGTAGCTGGCTGAGCATCGGCTCAAGCCTGTATTAGGCAAAGATCGTCATGATATTTGTAAGAAAGCGGGAAAAATTCATTTATGAATAAGGAAATCCCAGACACGTTAAGACAGAGTGCATGCCCGGCACGCAGAAGTTGAGGCTGAGGCTGGGTTCAAATGGATTTGTAAATCATCAGCAATATACTTTTGTCTATATCTAATGTAATATTTTTTACAATCCTTTACATTGCTAATTATTGAATGTAATAAATGCTGAACCTTCTTTCAGCAAATTAAAATCAAATAAAAAGGAGTATTTTTGGTCAAGCATATGGGTATAATGCTTAAACGCTCTTGCTATACTAAGTATCGATAAAGAAATTGGGAAAATCCTAATTTTCCTGGAGTAATTAATAACAAAAACAAAATGACGCATTTTTAAACGTTCGTTTTTTTTTTTCTTTGCGAAAAATTTAGGGCCCCAAATGGTTTCTTGCACCCGGACCCCTTCATGGAGAAGGAAGGATCTGCCCCAAACCCTCTTTCCTTAATGAGAGAGAATCGTCGGAAAGCTGTCGTTTCAGAATATTAAAATGAATAGCAATATTTTTTTTATAGCAAAACGGAAGAATGACATCAGATGTTCTTACTCATTGAAATTGATGTTTATAGTAAGAACATCAGATCACATAAATAATTTATTTTAGTAATGCATAAATAAAATTGAAAAATAATTAGCATCTATTTTAATTAGAAAATTAATTAAATGATAATTTAACACTTGTTTAGTTTCAAATTTGACATAACACATTTATTAAGGCCAGCTTAATATCAAAGTTACATTAATAGTATATATTATTTTTACTGATCATGGCCAGATAAAGGTGAAATCTGTTTCGAAACTGTTATGCTGTTGGCTATAATCCGTAAATGGGATATTGCGAAATACAAATAATTGCCTGAAGAAACTGTCTGAAAGAAAATGACCACTCAATGTCACTGAGTGATTATATACATAGCATTTAATTCTAAAGTGAAAGGAAAATATTACATTGTAATATATGGCAGTACTTCTAATTTTTTATAGCTATCTTTATAATATTCTCAGAACCATTTCTTCATATTCCGGAAACTCCAAGGATATTTAGCAGAGAAGAATGTTCTGCAAACAACAATTATATATAAATGTAATTGTTGTATTTATATATGATTATTGTTGATATTCTTATCTAAATGGCAAAAATATTAAATATTAATAACATTTCTAGATAATTTTTAATGAAAAAGTTCTCATCAGAGGTCTCATTTTATAGAATTAAATACTTCAGCTTCTCTATTAACCTTCGCTAGATACATTTGTACTGACATTGGGATAGGAGCGTGGTACTCTCGACTCCAAGGATGATCAACCACCTGTTTATAAGAGATGAGCCTATTAAAAGAGCATGAATAATGATGAGCCACACATATGATAATGAAGTGGTGGCTTACAACAAAAGCGAGCCGTAGGCGCCCCATTATCTCATACATGTGACAGCCGGAACCAGAGGAAAGGCACAGTGAATTTCCTTTGTTCGATTCAATTAATGGAATTCCCTTTTGTTAATTTCTTTGTGGGCCGGGGGCGTGCACGGGCTAATGAGAAAGGAGAAAAAAATTCGTCTGGTCAGTGGTGGTGCCAGTCACGATGGTCCACCGCTTCGAACACGAAATGCCGCGAAACACTTTTCCGATAATGAGCGGCAAGTTTTGGACTATTGGAATCCGAATCCTGCATTCTGCTGTTCAATGACTTCTTTTGTCAATATGGACAGCAAAGAACAAAATGTTCTGTGTCTGGAATCTGTAACAGTTGAAAAAAGGAAAGTAGTCGTATTTTACTGAAGTCAAAATCGACACGACCGATTTTCATACATTATATTATTTTTTTTTTTCCACGGCATGCTTTAACAATTTGTATTTGTTTTGATAATGCGGTAATGTTCTATTTTTCATTCGATTCAGTACTAGTTTCGAATAAAAAAATTATAGAATGAGTTCCATACATATGACAATAGTTCTAGCAAGGTTGAAGCTAAAGAATATGTCGCTATGTGTAGTTAAATTTTCCTGAATATTATCTCCTTTTATCAAAAAGTAGTTGCTAAATTTGAACAGAATTTAGTCTTCTGAATATCTGTTATAGAATTTGTTTTAGATATTTGTATTTTTAACAGAGGTAAAAATGATGAGAGAAATCGTTTGAAAAAAGAAAGAGAAAGCATTTGATCATCGTTTACATATTTATGGTTATTTAAAAAATTCCTGCAACAAATAATGATTGAATTATTTGTATTAAGGGTAAATTATTAATTATTATAATTATTAAGGGTAATTTTATATCAACGTTCCGTTTTAAAGCAACTCTATGGCTATTTTCGGACGAACCTCACAATTTTGAGCAGCAGTCAGATGACTGAGTTGGAGGCTTCATGAAACATCTACACATTACCAACGAAAGACTAAAGAAATATGTACCAGAACTGCTAATGAAACTATTCTTCTGTGGAATTGGGTCTCGAATCCTACTGATCTGAATCTGGGATCTTACCAACAGGCCACCACAATCTATGAAACTAAAATTATGTATTATATCTAGTTATATTTTAATAGATTGACACTAGAAAATCTCAAGAATGATAAGGTGCTTAAAACACTTAAATGAAATTCAGCATATTTTACTTTTATTCGAATTTCTTTCTGAATAAAATAAATTTTAAGAGAAAAAAAAAGTTTTACAACATAGTAGGATGGGAAAGAAATAAACTTATTCAAGTGTTAAATTTTTAATTTTTTAATTTTTTTTGTCTATAATAAATGTTTCTAATAAAAATAAATTCGTTTCAGCAATTTTTCTCTCTTAGAACTTTAATATAATAGCTACACATACTGAGTTAAAAAATGTTTCCTCTTTCGTATAAAATGTAGCATTTTGTATAGAAACAATAATTTTTAATATTAAATTAATAAAATTTTCAAAAAATAATTGTTGTTTTATCGAAATATATATTATGATGAAAGTTACTATTGGTTATCATTTTATTTAAAACTTGTTGATGTAACCAGGTTTATTAGGGATTAAAATCGTTTAATGTTTAATATTTTTAATATATATTTTTAAAAAAATAAAGGATTATGAGTGAGTAAGAGAATTATACTGATTGGTGGAATTTTGTGCATGTGACTTTTTCTTTAAATTTGCTGAATAAAAAGTGAAAATATTGCCGTTTCTTAAAAATATATATACAAACGAAAATGCCAAAAATAATGCCTCTTTGGAGTCCAAAATTCATGGTTTTATTAAAATTAAAAAAAAAACAGATTAAAACAAAAATTATTTAACGAATTTAAAATTTACTAAGGAACCATTATTTAACGAAAATATTGCCATTTTCGAGTCCAAAATTCCCTGTCTATTAAAATTATAATAATAAAAAAAAAGCTGAAACCGAACATTATCTAACGAATTTAAAATAATGATATCAAAATTCGCATTCTTTTAATAACGAATATTATGTAAATGAATAGTATTTAAACAACCTCAATAAAAAAAAGAAACGTTAAAATACCTTAGATATGAAAATGTTCTAATGCTTAATCAGTGGAGATCTTCAAATATATATTACTAGCGTTATCATTATAAATTATGGATATATTATTACTTATATTAATATCTGTTATTAATATTTCGAGTTTCGTTTTCGAGCATCTATAAAATAAATAAGGTACCCATTAGGTAAAGGATTTTTTACTACGGATTAATATCGCACACTCAATTTGGTACGGAGTAGTAAGTATATCAGTTGTCAGTTTGCGCGGATACCTGGCAAACTATCAATTCATTCAATAGGTTTTGTTCTGTTACAATTCACTAAATTGATTAAAAAATGGTCTATTCTTAAAAAAGGATCAGAACTTGAAAATATTTTAAGATAAAAGTTATTACTGTTTACAAAAGGAGTTTCGCTTAAAAATTGGAGATCTGAAATTGTCAATTCTTTTCAATATCCAAAAATAATCTCATGAAAACTAGAAATTAAAAAAAGAAGGTGATTTTAGCATATATATCTTCCACATGTATGCAGGTGGTTCAAAGTCCTTTCCCTCTATTTTTGCTAGCAAAAACAGCTGTGCATGTACATGAGTGAATTATTACGTTTTCCTCAACAATTTTATCGTTTGAGTTTGATAAAAAGTAGAATATCAGTTTAACCAAACGATTTTTGAAAGCTAATTTACTCTTACCCTAGAAAACGAATTGGAGTAAACATCTTTAAAATGCTCTATGAATAATATTTGCGAAGATAGGAACTAGTCCGTAGCATAAATTTGATTAGATTAGTATTTTTCTAATTTCTGATAAATTTTGTATAGAGACATTTGAATAATTATTTTGTTCATTGAGCAATTACAATTTTTGTTTGTTATAATTTTTCAAAAACTATTTACCTAGTTTATTTTTCCAATGTTGTTTCTAAACAATAAATCTATGAGTATTAAGAATGAATATAATTAAAAATATGAAACTGTTATTTAAAAATGTTAAGCAGAAATATTAGGTATTATTCTCTATCACAATTTCCATTTACATAATTTTGATAAAACATCTGTGATTTAGAATTAAAACTGTTATTTTTGAAATGTCTCATTTAATTAAATATGATTTCTTATATCGTTTTTCTTCATTGTTCATGAGTGAGTAATTTTTTTCATTCACTTAATTCACTCAGAGAATCAGGTTCAGTCAAAAAGAAATAAAAAAACTTTCTTAATTTTTAAAAGAAAATGTTGAGCATTTTATATCTTTGAATAAATTTGCATGATAATTTTTTTTTCTATATTCTGTGTTTACTAAAATTACCTATTGAATGAAATTATTAACTATACATAACTTAAAAACTTTATAAATGATTAATAAAATAATTACAAGTTACAAAATCTTTCTTTATTGTAGTTTCAATTTTAAAACAAGAAAGTTACATTTCTTTGTTACACTCCCTGCTAAATCCACTTTTTTATGTTTAAAATTTGTAAGCATTTAAAAAGAATTTAATCTAATTTTTATTGAACATAATTTTTGAAATTTTGATGATTTAATTTTTTCACAATGTGTTGACTTTAAATTCCGTTATTTGAAATTTTGATTGGTTGTGAATTGACGTTATTGAAAATTTACGTATATAAATATTTGTATTATTGGTAAATGCTGGGTTTTCTTATCTGGTGGAGGGATAGATTTCAAAATTTCAAGTGATAGGAAATAAGACCTGGCAAGATTTTGCATTTTTCAAATTTACAAAAGAGACATTTCATTTTACTTTTATATGATCATGAATTTTATCGCTGTTTGCATTCTTTTCCATTTTTTTTAATTCGTTTAATTCGTTTTAACTCAAATAATTATAAAAAATATTTTTAAAAGAAAATATGCTTACTATAATGTCTTTATATTCTGTGTTTAATTAATTCCTTGCATACAAAAAAACTAAACTTTTGAGTCGTTTAATGTAATTTGATGGATTTGAATCGAAAAGTTGTTTATTTTCAACTGCGTGAAAAATCAATAAATTAAATACTTGTTCCTATTTGGTCTACTCAGAAGTTCGCATACACGTATTTGGTAAAAAACCCTTTTGCTCATCGCCACTCATTTTTGCAGAAAATTCTTATATATTTTTAGATATTGTCTAAATATATATAATCGTTTTCATTCTTTTAAATGAAAAAACTAATTCTATTGTTTATGAGGGGCTTTAGTTAAAAACGAATTTTCAAAAATATTCTAAAAATTTAAGCACGCTTATTCCATTATCGAATTTTGACAACGCGACACTATAAATGATAAAAGCGATTTTATATATTTTTAGAGAATGCTTTAAAGAATAATACACAAACAAAACTACATTTGCTATTTATTACAAGAGGTATTCTTATGCAGAAGTATAGGGTGGGGAGTGTTAAGAGTAAAGCACTGAAGTTAAGAAAGAACATTGTTTTACTTTAGAGTGCTTTATAATGTGTTTCCAGAATTATTATCTGTTTTTGATCATTTTTAATTCTTGGAAGCTTAGTCCCTGAAAATAATATCTAAATGAATGAAACGTTCATGAGTAGCTTATGAAAAGGAAGATAAAAAAAAGAGTCCTTTTTGTGTGTTCACAGACACACTTTCAAATCTATCGAAGGACCAGACTGTTTCTAAAAAAGAAGAAATCCCACTTTAAAATCGAAAGTTCTTTTCATTACTCGAAGTCAATTGGCAGAGCACGAATTGCCCGGTCAGCTGTGTTGAAACACTTGTTAAACAAAACCCATAATCATGCGAATTAGTCAGATGTCTAAATGATAAAAAAGACATGCATCTGATACATCACATGTAATGTTTATTTCTTTTTCCAGTTAACGATCGCATAAAAAAAACATGATTTGTTTCGAGTAGCGCGGCAGGTGATCCGATTAGATCAAAACTATTGCGCAATGCGTCCGATTGTAAATTATAGTTCGTGTAGGCCATCTCGAATATCTTTGACCCATTTTAACTCTTTAATTTATTTGCTAGTAAAAGTGAGCAGACCCACTTCACATAATTCCAATTAAGTAATTTAAATATTCTCTATCTAGTTTATTTTTTTAATAAGTGAACTTTGAGAATGTAATAAAGTGGAGTTCAAATCTGCTCCCAATAAAAACGAATGCATCCAGAACAAAATCTTGGTTATTTTCTTACCATTATTTCGTATGGTGTTCAGATACTTCAAGTTCAAAAGAATTTTTCCTATAATAAGTGTTTTTAATAATTCATAGAGAAAGCGACTGATTAGTGATTTAAATAGACTCTATCTAGTTTATTTTTTTAATAAGTGAACTTTGAGAATGTAATAAAGTGGAATTGAAATCTGTTCCCAGTAAAAACGAATGCATCCAGAACAAAATCCTCAACAAAATCTTGGTTATTTTCTTGGTTTCAAATCATTATTTCGTATCATGTTCAGATACCTCAAGTTCAAAAGAATTTTTCAAATAGTAAGTGTTTTTTAATAATTCATAGAGAAAACGACTGGTTAAGAGAATACGATTGAATAGATCAGAATTTAAAAAAAATCTTAATGTCTATTTGTCAAAACAGTACATACAAAAATTTTAAAATAGCGCAAAACTAGTATAAAAATTTAACTGAATAGAATTTTCTGTACTAGTAAAAAACTAGTAATTTTTTTTACATTGTACAAAAATAGTACCTACTGTACATACAAAAGCCATTGACTGCTAAAACAACTCCTTCTTTGAGCAGCTATGGAACAGAAAAACATTAATGCAACTTCACGTTTTACTTTCTCTTGTACGAAATATAGAGGAAACATTGTAAAAAAAATCATACTCGAGATTTTGAGGAATTAGATTACAATTTAGAGTTGCAATTAGATTTACAATTTAGAGTTACAATTAGATTTACAATTTAGATCTCTTTAAGTTCGAAAAACTCATTTTGGAACATATCTGTCTGTTTGACAAAGATAACTAAAAATACTTGAAGCGAGACGCAAGAAATTTGGTAAACGGTTTTAACCTAAATTTTGATCAAATTAATTTTAGAGGAATATTGTCTGTCCGGCTGCTTGAAAAATAGTTAATGTGCTGTTTACAAAACGAAGCTAGCTGAATAGATAAATTTTGGAGAACAGACTCAACATTCATCTCATTGAATCTATCAATTTTAAGCTAAATCAGACAAGGCGCTGATTCGCTTTGTAATTTTATAAACATGTAAAGACTGTAACTTAACCCGCGATTTCCGTGAATTGGTAGTCAGTCTATTTTCTATGGCATCTCTCGTTTTTCGCAGTTTAAAGTGCTTATTTTTACGATTACAGGTTTTTATTACACATATTATTACCGTGTAACGTATAGTATCAGTTCACTTTCTTTGAAAAGTATTTGGACTTATTTGTAAATATCGTTAGTGATTTCAAATAGTGATAGAGATTTTAAAAAATTGCGCAGTCTGAGAGTTCAAAACGCATTGATTTAAATATATGGGAATTGGAATGTGATTTTGTAAATATAAATCAATTCCTTTATCAAATTTTTGTTTTATCATATCGTGTAGTATTAATTCCTTTTGTTTGAAAATATTTGAACTTATTTGCAAATATCGCATCAGAATAGTGATTTTTAAAAATTTTCAGTGGGTTATAAACGCAATGATTTAAGTATGTCAAATTTTGCATGTGATTTTGTAACCATAAATCTGTTTCTGTATAAAATTTTTGTTTTAATCGGTTGAGAAAAAAATATCGAAAGCATAAATGATATTTTCGGATACAATTAATTGCATGCCAGGGATTCGTTACTATGAAAACGCGTCGGGGATCACATGACTGAATCAGTAAAAATACTAAATGACCCTAAAAGCGCATATTTTGTAACTGTTGCCATACACGGCTTTCTGTGAGATCAAATCTTTTTTTAAAAAATATGCGAGAGTTTTCGGAAGATCATTCCCTCTGGTTCTTCAAGGAATACTGTAATTGTAATACCCTTCACACCTTCTTTCACGTGTAAAGTATTTCAGATGCTGCTCCTTTAAATTATTAATCTTCCTCTTTTTTTTTTTTCTTCTCTTAAAAATCATGCACCCGATTGCTAGTGACGTGAAACAATATCTTTACAGGCTTTTGGAAAAGATGACCTAAATTTCAAAAATAAAAAGACATTTTCTTCCAAAAAGACTCTACTTAAAATATTTTTATCAGCAATAATTTTAGAGGATAATCCATGTTATACAAAAAATGTAATGGCGTAATTTTATCAGTATAATAATATAACGGCACACACATTCCACAAGATAGTAATAGTAAAAAACTGTAAATAAATCATAAAATCACTAAATAATGATTTCAAAAAACTGTAAATAAATCATAAAATCACTAAATAATGATTTTAAAAAACTGTAAATAAATCATAAAATCCCTAAATAAGGATTTTAAAAAACTGTAAATAAATCATAAAATCACTAAATAATGAGTTAAAAAAAACTGTAAATAAATCATAAAATCACTAAATAATGATTTTAAAAAACTGTAAATAAATCATAAAATCACTAAATAATGATTTTAAAAAACCGTAAATAAATCATAAAATCCCTAAATAATGATTTAAAAAAACTGTAAATAAATCATAAAATCACTAAATAATGATTTAAAAAAAACTGTAAATAAATCATAAAATCACTAAATAATGATTTTAAAAACCGTAAATAAATCATAAAATCACTAAATAATGGTTTTAAAAAACTGTAAATAAATCATAAAATCACTAAATAAGGATTTTAAAAAACTGTAAATAAATCATAAAATCATTAAATAATGATTTAAAAAAACTGTAAATAAATCATAAAATCACTAAATAATAATTAAAAAAAAACTGTAAATAAATCATAAAATCACTAAATAATAATTTAAAAAAAAACTGTAAATAAATCATAAAATCACTAAATAATAATTTTAAAAAAAACTGTAAATAAATCATAAAATCACTAAATAATGGTTTTAAAAAACTGTAAATAAATCATAAAATCACTAAATAATAAATTTAAGAAATTGCCAAAAATCAATCACAAAAACTGTGTCTTCCTCAAATTACAATTTTGATTCGAATTTTACATATAATTTCACAACGATTAAAATTTTGAACAATTTTCAAACATTTTAAATTTTATTCACCGATTACCATCGCTGCTGTAAAACATTTTTAAAATTTAAATGAAATTGTAGCGTAAAAATAAGACAGAACGATTAATCATGAAAATTAAATGTTCTTAAAAGTATGAGTTTGCCACAGATTGAACACCATTTCCTTTTTGCTCTTAATTTTTGGATTTACTTATCATTAAAATGTATCAATAGGTAACTTCATAGAATATCTAAAATATTTAAGGTATTCAACTACGTTAGGAGGAAAAATTTTGCAAAATGGATTTCTTTAAAAACTATTTAAAACTATGTTTTTTAGATGTATTGTCAATTATAATACAAAATACTATAAATACAAAAAATTATTTAAAAATCTAATATATATTGAGGAATAGAAAAATGTGCAGTAAATTTTAGTGCAATTTAACCAAAACTGTTAACACTCTATACAAAACTGAAATGCATCAATTCTATTTTTCTTTGTATAAAAGTTATAGAATATAATGATGAATGAAATGAACCAAAATCTAAGAAACATTTTGTGATGCAAAGAAGTGATGGGTAAAAATATACGTATACATGCACTATTTCCCTAAATTCGCAACTTGATTTTTCTAAAAACACCTATAAGTGAAAAAGTATTTCAACAATAATAAAACTTTTTTTTTCATTTCATTTCCCATATTATTAAAAGAACACGCTGAAATTTTCATGTAAATACCTCTATTAGTTTTTGAGATATCATGTTAATGGTGGAGAATTTTTATGAATATTAAAGTTTTGAGAAAACCGAAGGGAAAGACAAATTATAGCTGAAAAAAATGTGAGCCTGGTTGCGAAGTCAGGCTTTCCTTTTTCAAGAAAAGTTGAACTGTTTTGGAAAGAGGTAAGTTTGAACTACAAGAAATAAAAATTTAAAAAAATCATTAATGTAGCCGATAACGAGTGTTTTAACGTAGTTGGACACTTTTATCATTGACTTCCGTATGTTAAAAAGTAGGTGCTTCAAATTTCTAAACTAGAAATTGCTTTTCTAACAGACATCTTCATTGAAAAAAGCTGTTAAATTAATAATAAATATTTTATACAGTTCTTTATTTGTATATTTCAATTATACATGAATGTTCACCTCTCTAAGTATATTATATCTTAAGCACTTCATAAGAAGGCAGGCCATCTAAATTCCTCATAATGAAGTCAATGAATGACATAGCAGTCACAAGTCAAATTACACGTGTTATCTGTTTCATTCCAAATTGCCTTTCTGTGTACTGTAAAGTCACGTTTTTAGAAGATGCGCATTGAAACCCAAATATTAACATCGATGCGGTTTTGATGCTTATCACGTGAACATGAATTGACTTCTTTTTTGCCCTAATATTTGCTTTACATTCAAAGATTTCTTAACAAATAAATGCAAATAAAAATTACAACGAACTCCTGTTGAAACTGTCTTATAATCAAATCCACTGATGACTTTCACCTGATAGCGACCTATGCAAGAAACAGCTGTGAATCTGCAGCTATTCATTTCTTTACATTATAATTATCAAACGCATTAAAATGCGTACAAATTGTTTCATTTCTTCTTCCTTTGATTCGATCTCATTTTAACGCAGGGTCAAACGAATTAGACCTCTCTCACTATCAGGACCTGAGTCACGCATTCGCGCTGACTGATCACACGAGTTTTCTCGTGTCTCAAAATGGCGGAAGAGAGATTTAGCCGCTTGCAGATTAGATTAAATAAAGTGAACAACGGAAATTTCCAAATGCATATCGCTTCTAGCTGTTTAGTAAGTAATTTCCTGGAAAAAAAAAATATTTTCTAATCATCTTAAACCTTAATGCTCTGTAACCGTGTCCGTCACTACGGAGACGCATAATGAGAAATCTAATCAGTAGAGTGGGGGTGTGCTGACCACTCCTTAGAATTCCCGGGGTTGATTTCTCTCTCCTCTTTCTCATCTGGGATCGCCGGAGGAAGGGTTTCGACTCTTTGCTGCGGGCAAGCCCATTGTTTACGCCTTTCCCAAGCGATCTGGCCTAGAAACGAGAACGTAACGAGCTTTTGTTCGCAAAAAAGGAGCTTTAGCAACGTTCTCAACGCACTGGGTTGGGTCGATTAAGAATGTCTGACCTCTCGCTGCTGCTGCCGCTGCCGCTACAAGAGATACTTTCTTTACCTCAGTGTTGGTTATTGCGAATTTCTCTTTGTAAATGGCATTACGTAAAAAAAAATGGAAATAAATGGTCACTGCGCTGCAAGTAAGAACAATGATACATGAGAAAAGATAAAAGAGAAAGGGGAAAATGCAGATTCATGAAGAAATTTTTCTTTCTATTGGAGGAAGCAAGGGAATTGCGAATTTCGCAGACACATACTACATAAACACAGGGACTAACATTACATTATGAGAAAATTTGATGACATTGTCAAAAAACTGTGGCTTGTGAACCATTGTATGTCAGCATTGGTTTGGATATAGAATGTGGTTATTTACGAGCTCATTTTGAAAATCTTAAATCTACTGTTGAGTAAAAATTCCATATGATTTCAAGTAATTCAAAATATTAAAATGCACATATACATAAACGCGAAGCAACATATTAAGCACAAATGCTGTGAGAGGGGAGGGGTCATGTTGTTGGGCGGGCAACAATGGGTTTTGATTTCCCTAACCATCGCATTTACTTTAAGAAAAGAATTAAAATGTTTTGGTTTCGTAGCAATTTTAAGATTTATGCTTAATTATTTAATGGCAATAATTTGGCAATGTTTTATAATATATAATTATTTATAATCCGATGGTCTTTTTCATTATCAAAGAAACAATGTTGACATTTACTTCCATTAGAAGTCCCCAGAGCGCTAGGCCCACATTTGTTTGATATCAACAGTTTTCCTTCATGGATAAAACATACCAACGAAATATTTTAATTCTTAAAAGCGATTGTTTTTTTATTTTTATTTAGTACTTTTTTCTTTTGGCATTTAGCGTTTCTCATACTTAAGTTTCTATATTACATTTGAATTTTTAAATTTGCTTGAATCATGAATTTTATATCATATAATTTAAAATGCCGAAATCACTACTAACTTTCATTGTCATAATTTATGAGGTTTTATTTTGATACTTGAGCTTCATATTTTGATTAACATGTTTTCGAATCTATTCTACTTTTACCATCTGATTGGAGCATCATAGCCAAACATGGCTTTTTCGTCAAAAAAAAAAAAATGATACAACCGATCAATTTTTACCGCCCCTCTCAATTTCTGTTGTATTGTTCAGCGTAATCAATAGAATTATTATAAAGAAAAAAATGTTAAATTATTAACTGATATTATTTTTATTTAAATGCTTCATGGTCAAGTCTCATTCATTTATCGAAACTGATATCCACTAAAAAATTAAGAAAGCTTTCTGATTGATAGAGAGAAGTTATATCCTAAACTCCCAACCCTTACCCTCCCAAAAAAAGCATATCATATTCAGAAACATACAAAATAAGCACATACATTAAATCTCTAGATCAAACTAATTGTAAATGCAGAGCGAGTTTTGATAAAAATTTCAAATGAAAACTTAAATTACTATGAAACTAAAAAAAGCATACAAATGCATATATATTAATCCGAAATTATAGGAAAAGAAAATTGAGACATCTTTAAAAGAAAGTTATAAGCATTAGAAAGAAAGCTTAAGAATTTTTATACCTTCACTTGGAGCGTGAGAACCTGCTGAATTCAGCAGTTTCACAGAGTGCATGTTGGGTTAATTAAATAAAAAAGAGGGAATTGGATCAGGAAATAGAAAACCATTTTAGAATGAATTTAACACGGAGAAAATTTAGATAAATATTTGAAAATTAATTAAAAGTTAAATTAGATTAAGAGATATCATTACATATCTATTTATCTGTTTTTATTAAGAACCAGCTGGTACCCGGCGCGGTGCTGCCACCGAAAAAAAATAATATTAAGTGTAATCAATCAATAATTTGGCAATGCTGTATCGAAATGGGATGAAGGGTACGACAGTATATAAAATACGTTTCAAAACAAATAATAAATTTTCAACAAATATTCATTTTTACATACTAAATTTGTGGATTTTTTTAGAATTGTAAAACATTTGCTTACATTTATTACTTGCAGAAACATGAAACTTTAAAACGAAAATATGAAACTTTGTGTAACTACTTCGTGATTAAACAAATGTTATTAAAAACTAGCTGGTAACAGCGCGTTGCTGCCGCAGACGAAATAATATTGTAAATATCGTTTGGAATTTGAAATAGTTATCTAGTTTAATTAAGAATGATAGGAAGAATGGTATTTATTTTCTTATCAGCAATGAACACATTCATTGAAATTGAAGGATATATAAAGAAAAAGATGAATAGTATTTATTCTATTTTTGTGTATTAGACTTGTGTATTCTTTTAGAAATGTAAAGTCTGGTGTTCTATCAGAATTGTAATGAAATATCTATTATATCTAGAGATTCGTTTAATATTCGTTCAGAATTCTCAAATTTAATTATAGAAAAAGAGATAAAAATATTTTCTTTTAAATTGATTTAACATAGAAAATATATGTATACCATAAATTCCGTAATACAGTTGAAAAGAAAATTTTTGAAAATCAAGCTGGTGTAAAAATTATTTGCACTACAATATTTTTTGGTGATTGCTGCGAAAAATACTAAAATTTAATTAAAATTAACCCCCCCCCCCAGAGTTGGCCTCCCAAAGCTTTCTCGCATAATCTATACTTATAATAAAGCTCAATGTGTGTGTGTGTGTGTGTGTGTGTGTTGGCGCTCTACAGGTCAGACCGTTGGACCTACAGCTACCAAATTTGGTACATGTATACCTTGGAAGTCGGGAATGTGCACCTCGGAGCCCTTTTTCCGAATTTTTAATTAGAATTTGAATTAATTAAAAATTAAGCGAAATTTCAACGTTTTTCCACTATAACTTCCGAAAATATCATTGCACAAACATGATTTTTACATCAATTTAAAGATTAAAAAATTAGCTTTCTAACGGTATCAGTTTTCTTAAATTTATAACGTAAGCTTCTATTTTTAACGAATTTTTAAAGAAAAATTTTAACCATGTTTTAGCTCGTGACTGGATAAAATAAAAGAATGCCGGAAGTTGGAATAAAAAAAAAATAGCATCGCAAAATAAATCTAAAGAAATGCAACTTTTAGCAAGTGATTGGATGAAATAAAATAAATATAAAAAGTGATATTTTCTAAAAAAATAAATGCAAGGCAAAGGATTCTATGATCGTTTGCAATATTTAAATCATTAATTGAATAAATTATCTTTATTTATGGTAACCCTGATTGAATTTAGACAGGATAATCATTGAAATCCCGACCTAATGGCATATTTCTATTATCGTTTGCAATATCTGTATCATTAATTCAATATTTTTTCTCTTTTTCGTTTTCTTTAAAAAAAAACATATTTAATATTTCGGTAACATCACCGAAAAAAACATTTTTAATATTTTGGAAGCATAATCGATAGTTAAAACTGACTGATTTATAAAATTAAAGAATATTATTAGGAAAATGCGTTCTTTTAGAACTTTCCGTCCATCATCTTAAAGAAAATATTAATTTCAGGCCCATCAATGCTCGGAATTACTTCAAGGCTAATGAATATGTGATTTAATTGAAAATTTTAGAACTCGTTACTCATGGCGAACCAGCTGGTCGCGAAAGGCGGCTAGTCTGTGATAAAGTTGTAACCTCTGAGGATGACTTTGCATGCCATTTACATGCTATAGCTACAAGATATCAACTTTTAAGTTGGATGTAGCATTTCTACAGAATCTATTTTCTCCTCAATGAGTTATTTGGAGATTAATCCTTGATAAATAGATGCTGTTGAGATTCGATTTCTTTTTAAGTTTAGATAATTGTGCTATCCTTATAACCATCCAGTAGGTGTAAGCAGTAAACTCAGCAAGTGTCATCGCAATCGAGCAAACGGTTGAGGAAAATTTATGAGACATACAGACAAACATTCATTCTTATTTATGTAGATATCTGCATGCGTATCACATATTTTACATGAAAAGACAATTAATCCACTCAACAAAACTGTGTATAATCAAAAGTTTACTAAATAGAAGGCAACTTGGGAAAAAAGATTTTATGTGCACTTACTTCTGTATTTTATTTTAAAGCGTAAAATAAACACTTTAACATTTCACCTATTAATCTCCTCTGCTAGACGTTTAGAATTTATTCAAATCTTGGTTTTTAGTTTAGTTATATTAACGTCCCGTTTTTAAAGCAACACGAGGGCTATTTTGGGACGGACCTCGTAATTTTGAACCACCGTCAGATGACGAGGACGACACCTGTAGTGGCACCCCCCTCTCCACACCACACCACACCAGCGGGAGGACTTTGGATTGACAGATTTAACGTGCAAGAGACCCCCTCACACGACGGATCTTCTGTGGAATCGAGTCTCGAACCTGGAGCCCTCCGGTTCCGAAGCCGAGACCTTACCACCAGGCCACCGCGGACCCCTATTCAAATCTTGGACTTCGGTCATTCATAATCTTTTTTCTTCTCAACATTATATCTTTATATCCCATCACGCTGTCTCCCTAAAAATTCGTTAACGCAAAAGCACGTTGAGTAAGACGAATGAAATTTGGTATATGCACTTAAACCATATTTGCAAAATTCTTTCAAATTTTTGACAAAATCTATTTAGAGGTAGTACATCCAGCTGTCTGTCCGAATGAAAATAGACACGATAACACATATTAAACAATTAAAAAATAGATCCATATCAAATTTTCAATCAAATCTATCAAGAGGTTGATCAATTATTAACTGAATTCACGAAAAAAAGATAACTCAAATAAATAAATAAATGAAATATAATATGTGATCACAAGATTATAATTGCTGTTCGGCGTCAAATTTAAGTCCTAATGGACAAGGAGAAAGAGGTCTAAATTGCGCATTGGAATCTATTGTACTTTTGAGTGAACAGCATGTCAGTAATTAATCACCAAAGAGAATGCTCTAGATTTAGTAAGAACTCTGTATTCCAGTCGAACATTGGCCAATCATAACTATTCCAATCGAACATTGATCAATCATAACTATTATTAGTTATTGTCGCTTAATTAATACACATGTGAAGTTTTCTTTAAGGAACTTTGAAGTACACAATTCTCATGCGTGAAAATAAAGATCTAAATGATAGTGGCTCCCACGATTTTGTCCAAGGTCCCCAATTTTGGTTTGGGAAAGAGGAATAAAACTAACTAGAAAAAATCACTCTCACTGATTTACTTTCTCTTATACGAAAACAATGCTTGTTGTGCGGGCAGATTTGCCTTAG
Source organism: Argiope trifasciata (assembly GCA_026543055.1). NCBI lineage: Eukaryota > Metazoa > Arthropoda > Arachnida > Araneae > Araneidae > Argiope > Argiope trifasciata. The sequence continues at coordinate 18,672 of JAPMOQ010050989.1, forward strand.
ATAATAACATAATTAATTTAGACTCCATCTCACATGGGAACTAGCTAACTCCATGATATCGAAAAAGGTTTTTATTAAAATAAGCATCGACCTTCTTAGCCAGAACACAACTGACTTTTTCTTTTATTCTTTTCGAATTCAGAATTCTTTTTCACAAAAAAATTGTTTTAAAAAAGAATAACCAGAAGATTATAGAAGAAAGTGATTCATTCTTTCAGATCAAATAGTTCTTATTGCTTCTTCAAGAATACTTCTCTGAGTTCTAATTAAAAAAATTATTTACCATAAAATACAATACTACTTAACAAATTAAATATACATGACATAATCAAGACTTTAAAAGAAACAAAAATTGGTGTTGCCACCACTTTTTAAAATGTAAATTTACCATAATAAATAAAGAAACAAAAATCGTTCCACAGTGGAGAGCCGCCACATGACTCGCACCAAGTCTCATGAAGGGAGACAAAACTTAACTTTCCTCCCATATAAGTACTAGAAAAAGCATTACAACCGTCAAAAAATTGAAATTTTCATGCATCATGTTTCTCTGAGTCCAGATAACAAGTTTTGGGAATAGGTCTATTTCAGAAAACGACGACTAGAAATTGAAACGATCTACAGAAATAGAATCTGGTATATGTCCTTTTAGTCAAATTTTTTAATTTCTGTCAAACTGTGGAGAAATTCTGTCCATTGAAAGTCTATTCTCGTTGTGATGTCTGTCATGATCCAAATGTGTTACATTACGAGGACGATTTTGAGTTGGAATTCCTCACTCTCCAGACTTCTTCACTTGAAATAAAAAATGATGTTAATTTAAAATATTTTAATTAAAGTAAGTGAATGCCATTTCTCTGATAACTGTTCCTTTTTGACTTCTATATATACATATAACGCTTATGTGGGCCCAAAATCAGGCTGAATTAGTTAATCACAGTTTGGCAACACTTCGACCTTGCTCGGTAACATCAACACGCGGTTTGTTAAGATTTCAAGCAAACGCGTTTAAAAAATTAACGGATTTTTTTTTTTTTTACAATGAGTATAAGTCGTACCATATACTAGGTTTTAAAACGAAATAGTCAAAAAAGAAAAGACAGGACAAATGAAAACTTTCATGAATCATACATAAGAAGATCCAGTCGTTCCAAAAGTTCAGTTTTCCGGAGTGTACTTTTAACCTTATATTTTTAATTTCTTTCATTTTTTAATCCTATTTTGGAATGGACTGAATTTGAATATAACTGTTTTCAAACTTTTTTTTTGTAAACATCCATTTTTTAAACTCTGTTTCAGTGCTTTAGTTTCCAAATTTGAATTGTGAGCAAAGCAGAATTGTTTTGAATTTGTTTCTGTGCTGAATATATATAGTTCCTAAATGAGAAGTTATTTGTGTTAACAAAGAGCTTTTCTTTTTATTTTTTTTTTATTCCCTGAATACTTGCAATTATATAAATATATGAAAGAATTCTTTTTGGATATTTTCATAATGGTAGCTACTGAAATGTTTTTAGCGAATAATACTCCAAATTCAATAAGCTGAATTTTTATTTGAGTAAAGTATACAGCTTTATTATATATCTATATGAAAGTATCCAAAAAGAATTTTTCCATATATTTGTATAATTGTAAGTATTAAGGGAATAAAAAAGAATAAATGATTAAATTCAACAAAGATAGCAGACACTTTTAGCCCACTTCCTAAAGAATATTTAACAAATTTTGGATGACAATTTCCGTGACTCATAGAAAGAAATTTATATATTGTATCTTATTTGAAATATCAGAGATAGTTAGTGACTTTTATAAGACGAATCTCATTATATGATTCTTTCTTTAAAGTGAGACAATATTTAACTGTTTTAATGTATAATAACTTTCAAAGTCGAAAATTTATGTAGTCGAAAATTTATGTCGTACCATTTTAAACCATGATCCCTTAAACTCGCTATGGAA
>JAPMOQ010051006.1:0-34190 GCA_026543055.1 Argiope trifasciata
CTCTGAAATTCATTTATATCAGAATTTAGAGTTTTATCGAAACATCATCTACAGATTCATGCTTTCAAAAGCACTTTATTTAGCTTATATTTGTCTTTTATTTAACACAACTTCAATACTCACGTATAAAATTTTAAACCATGAAAAAAAATCGATTAAAATTATTTAACCGAATACAGCTTTAATGTAATTAGGAATTACTTAAATATTTTTGAAAATAATATCTTATGCTCAAAAAGCGATAATATATTGCTATTCGCTGGCCTCCTGTCATTAGAGTAGAGCATTTTAGTCATTGTCTGGGTTTCACGGTTAGGCCATGATTGTTCTATTATTTTTTTCTGTATTCTATCTGTGAAGTGTGGGAATTGCCTCCCTGTTAAAAGGGGTTGTGCAAGAAATTTGTCGCATGAATTATATCTAACTCATACTCTTAGTGCATAATCGGTGCTACTGAAAAAAACAAGCGAGGCTCATTCGACTTAAATTCCTGTCAGACATCTGTCAGGGAATTTCTAAAGTACCAAAAGTCGCAACACAACAACATGTTTATATTCAAAGAATGTGTTTTAAACTGTAACACTTTCTATCTTAATGATAATCTATCATTTGTTATAAAATTTAACATTGTTTCTGTTACAAATTTTCAACCCAATATACAGCCAAAATGCCGGCAGACAATACTGAAATGATGTTGTAGGTGCAATTACCCCATAATTATTTATATTCAAATAGGATTAAAGTCAATTCAAAATAAAAGTACTTAATAATTCTCGATGCACACAAGTCTCATCTATAAATTTAAAGGATCAATTTTAGTGCCACAAAATAAACAGTCGCTTTTCGACGTTTGCTACATACTAAATACATCACCAAGAAACGGCAACGACTCTCATAACCAAGGACACTCCGATCTTTCGAATTAAATATATTCCAAAATGTCATTAGAAAATTTCATTGAATGAACTAGCAAGCGAATGACCGAGCAGAAGGAGGAGGGATGATGTTGCAGTACCATTCAGCAGTACCTGCCCACCCCCAGAAATTCACCGACTGCTTGGTACACAATACTCCTAATTAACTCTTTCTCGAGCGCCAAGCGGAAAATGCAAACGAATCATGGCAACAGGCAGACGGTAGAAATGGGATTTTATACCTGCACTTTGTAAAGAAGAGGAAGTCGAAATGTCGTTCGCTGCTGGAGAGACGGGGCCTTCAGAAGGAATTACTTGCTGGTTTCGTCCCCGGAACGTCGTAGCTGGTTACACAACAAAGAGATCATGAATTTTCCATAACTAGCATTTCGGAAAAGGATTTCGAGAGGGACAGGGAAAATTATATTTATTCTGGCTTTGATGCTGAGATAGACTCAGAGCAGTTCAAACGCCATTATTTAACTATTGATGGTGGCAACGTCGCGTTGCTGAATATTCTATTAGGACACAGGAACCACGAATGCGAATGGTTACCAAATGAGAGCGCCATAACTTTTCTCCTCATACATATAGTAAACCGAGATTAAACGAAATAGGCATTGATATAGTATAGCAGTTTCTGTTAGACTTCCATTTATTTTGATTTAGTTTCATCATATGTATGCTTCATTTTATTATCAAAATTGAATAATATTTTTATAATTGTAAAAATTAAATAGTAAAATCGATACAAATTGATTATTTACTATCTGTACATCAAAGATTAATTATTGTGAATACAGTTTGATTGATTTTGATATCTTTAACTTATTTCTATTATTTAGACCTCTAAAGATGTCGGGATAATACATTTCCCATTGTCGTTTGTTGGAAAAAAAAATCTCTCAAAAAGGAAAAAGAAAGATACAACAGCGATAATTTGGCACTAAATCTATTTTTATTCTGTTATAAAGTATTAAGCATGTTATGATAATTTATCCCTGAAGTACATAGCACATCTATATACTCTAAGGTACATTGTTATCTAGTACTATAGCTATCTGTGCTTTCAGAAGTGCACAGTTATCTAGTATTATAGTTATCTATTTTTTCTGAAGTACATAGTTATCTAGTATTAAAGCTATCTATGCTCTTTGAAGTACCTAGTTATCTAGTATTATAGCTATCTACATTCTCTGAAGTGCTTGGTTATCTAGTATCATAGCTATCTATGTTCTCTGAAGCACATTGTTATCTAGTATCATAACTACCTATGTTATCGGAAGTACATAGTTATCTAATGTCATAACTATTTATCTGTGTAGTTTGAAGTACATATATAGATCCAAAATAATTATTGTTTAAATATTTCCTTGAATCTCGTTCAAAATCCATCTAAACTTTTTCAATAAATATGGAATCAAGAAAAAGGAAGAAGAATTCTTCATAGTATCTTATTCAGTTTTACTTTTCATATTCCAAATGAACTAACTATCGTCAAATTACATTTCTTAGTATCATAACATTCTTTCTATTTCACTACAAATGGCAAAAAATAAAATCTTGTATTTGAAATGATGAAACGCGTAATCAATGTATGTATTTAATTAAAAAGGAGAAAGACAATAAGAGATTGAAGTTTGTGTTGAAGAATTGTCATATAAGGAGTTTATCAATGCAGTTTATGATTTTTTTTTAAGTTTTAAGAATCTATGACAGTAAAATTAAATGCATAACATTAACTAAATTTGCTAGGTTTCTTTGAAAGCTAATATATTTATTAAACTAAGTTCGCTTAGTTTTGTTATTATTTTCTAGTACATGTAAGTTATCATCATTTATTTTTTTCAAATAATACTTTTGATCAAAAATACCAAATGCATTAAAAAACAGAAAGCCAGAATGTTCTTAAGCAAACAGCACGGAATGTGTTTGAATATTTCTTTTTTACATACTGAAATTTTCTTTTTTCATGTATTATAATATATACTTTCCCATTGTATTTCTCAATTTTATATCTGAATTGATAATTTTTAAAAGAATTATATTCATATTACAATTGTAAAAGTAAATTACGACGTATTCTTGATTCAAATTTTTTGCTCCTGATATATTTGATAATACTTTTTTATTGATTCATTGATTATTTGGAATTAAGAAGACCCATATTTACAAACATCGCATCATAATAGAAATGTTATATAACCGTTATGATAAATATTTGAAAAAAAATGTAAATATATTATTTTATGTATTATTTTTAATGAATATACAGATTCTTCTAGCAATTTCTTTACACTATACTTAAAATAAGATGAAAATATATTTAGAAGATGAAATAAGCCGAAGTGACATTTTAGCTAAGAGCTTTAATGCGGAAAATATCATGATGATATAAAGCAAATTTTTTATCTTGTTTCATTTTTTTATTTCTCGCACGCTACATTATTAGTTATAACTCTTATTTTTTCTGTCTTATCTACCGCCATCTTTACTTTTACTTTATTATTTAGCAAAGAAGAGTTTTAGATAAGGGCTGCAATTTCTTTGTTTCCTCCTGAAGTTTATTTAATGAAGTGTTAATCAAATGAAGTTCTATTGGCTGATGAATAACTATAATAACTTCATATGCCGAATGCAGAAAATCTTGATATAAATAATAACCTTCTTGAAAAGATTATGAATATTTGGGAAAACGCTATTTTTGATGGAGAAATAAAAAACACTGAATAATGTCTTTAAAATATCTTTATAAGCAGATTTATAGTATATTCATTGGAGTGTGAGAGATTAGATATAAATATCAAATTTGCTGGAAAGTCTATTCCTTCTCCTTTGATTTGGTGAAAATGCCCGAAACAAGAACCAATGTCTCTAAAGGATCTATAATTTGTTAAAATAATAAAGGTTTTCACATATTGATTTTAAAAAAATCTTAATCCATCTTAATCTTAAAATATAAAAATCTTAAACCGTCAGGATTGTTATAATAGAAAATATAAGGTCATAAACTACATGTAGATAAGCAGTTTGATGGCGAAACACTTTATATAAATGTGTCAATCGATTTGGTGTAAACATTTTCATAATAATAATAACTGTATCTTTCGTTTTAATAACTGTACGCATTTATGTAGATGAAACCATTTTTCTGTTTCAAAATGCAAATGGAGATAGAGAATTAAATAAGTATTAGATCAATATATTTCAAGTTTACTTTTAAATTATACTTATCAAATGATGTTGGAACAGTTATAAGCAACTTGCAATAATGATTGAATTAATCCATTTTTTGGAGGAATTATATAAAAAAATATGGAAACTCATATTTTTTCAATTTTATGACCATTTTTTTCACTTCGTTATAGAAATTTGAGAACTTTATTTTTTGTGCTTTTAAACTCATATCAACAATTGGAATTCCGATTATTATGATTTATTTCCGTCTGATTTCTTAGAATTCTTTTATATTTATCTAATAACTGCGAGATCAGCTTCTGTTGTAGGAAGATTATCAATAATATTTGAAAATGTATTCACTATATTTTTCAATAGAATGATGCTATACCTTTTATAAGATTGATTGGTTTTCAAAGATTAATCATTACTACACTACAAAGTCAATGCTAATTTATTATGCATAATTGGGAATAATTCTTATCAATGTTGAGAATATCTGTCTATGTTGAGAAAATAGTGTTTTCCTTGATATAATATTAATTTAACTATAAAATGTTTTAACATTTTAAAAGAATGCCAGTTTCGACCTACAGTGAAAGTTATTTTTTAGAATAATAAAATTATTCTTCTATAAAATCTTTAATAGTACCATGTGAAAGTGAATCCCATTAAACTTTCATATTTTTATATTGCCAAGCTATTACAGGGATGTCAATTTTGGTGCCTAGTGCAAATTATTTTTGAGAATAATAAAATTCTTCTTCTATAAAATCTTTAGCAGTACCATAAATTGAATCTCATTAAAAGTTAATGTGCTGCCGCTGTCAGGACTTCATGTCTGATGGGGACAGTTAATTTCTTAAAGAATTGCTTCATGTAGCATCAATTAAATCTTCAATAAATTATATTCTACTGAGCCATGTGTATCCCTGCATTCTATGCATAGTCTTCTCTAACACTCTCATAACATCGTTAAGTACTTGATAGGGTGTCACATCAAAGCCAAGCAATCATCCCAAACTCTTCGCACCCATAATACCTCTTCCTCATTTAATGACCACATTTTCTCCTGAAACCCCCCACTGCAGAGTCACGTGATAACGGGATCGGTTAGTTATCCCCCTCTGATATTACTCAGCAGTGGTAGGATGCAACCAACCTGTTTCCAGATAAGGACAGGAACATGATGTGATCACGCACCATGGTGCTACCCATTGAGGAAGTAGGAGTGCTAGCGCACATAGCTGCTTACAACTGTATCAGCAGCGACATCAAATGCTGTGGAAGCATCTAGGATATTGGAAATGTTTCGGTATGTAGTGGTGTCGGAAGTCTTTGTAGTAATGATGTGTGTGCTCTTTTAGGTAGGGAAGGGAAAGGCATAATGATAGTGTGTGTGGGAATAGGAGGGAGGGGGTTTGCAGATGACGGCTGTTTCTGAAAGGAATTTAGATGGAGTCCAATAGGAAGAAACTTCATTCCATTGTTAAGTGTGTTTGAAGTACAGATCTTTCAAAAAAGAGTACTAATAAAAGAGTCTATGAAAATTGGCAGTTTCCAAGGCTTCCATCAAAAAATTATAATTACGATTGGATTGAACACGCATTTAACTTGCAGAAAATTAAAGGATGTTCAGTAAAATTGTGCATTCCAATGGTATAATAATAGCCTTCGTGCTATTGTAGAACATTATAAAATGGGAAATGCTGAAATATTTCGTATTAGGAATGTTTAAATCCAACTTGCAAGACCAGAAATTCTCACAGGGTGTAAATTGTCCACATTATGAGAAATTGGAAAAACAAATATTTCAGATTATGTATTAGAAATTTATTAATTAAAAAAATAACATGGAAATTAGCAATAAAAATAAAGGGTATTTTTATAAATCCAGTGCCTTAAAAAGGTCTATAAATACATCGTGGAATAATTTCGTCCTTAGAAATTTAAGTTTAGATTTAATCGTAACAATTGCCGGGTTGATAGTAATATGTGGAATGATACCTACTATTTTTTTTTGAATATTCACTAATGTTGATGAAATCAGTTTGTAATAATAGCGTGGTACAATGTCAACATGCGGTTCAATAATGAAACTCTACCTCATAAAAAGTTTTTTATAATTTTAGGAAGTTTTCACACACTTGCTATCTTTTTCTAATACATCTGGTATCATTTGTATGAATGATTAAACATATTTTATTACCATTTGGAAATTTGTGATTAGTATAGCATCATCTACAGGCAAAATTTTGTACATTTTATTTAATGTGTAACTAATTTGTCATTAACAGAACATCGAGATATTATGCTATTTGGAATAAGAAACATACAGCACAGCCACGTGAGTTGGTTAAATATAGTATTAACAGTTTTGTAGATTTGTGATAAGTTTACAAATTAAAACATTTTATTGCCTGATTTTCAAACGATTTCCAAAATTTAAATTGAGTTTTGTTCCTTATTAGTGTGCAGGGAAACATTTAATACTAAGAAAGGATTTCGTTTTATATTATTATGCTGTTTTTATAAGAAATTGTTTTTAATTGAATAATTCTTGATTTTAGACTTAATTTCTAATTTTAGGGATATGACTTACAAATTCTTGCATTAATATTCAATCCTACATACATTACAGTCATTAATACATTGCACACCAATTGGCTAAAACTATTTAACTAAATATATCATTTGAATGTAAAGATGCTTTTTTTTTCAAATTTAACTTGTATGAGGTAACATGAAATGTAGGAAGGGTTATAAAAATTAACTTCAAATCCAATGAGATTTTGAAATCCATAAGTCAAGACCATGTGCTTCAAAATATAGAATTTTATAGTTAAGAGCAAGTTGCTTTAGAATTTAACTATTTTCAAAGTGAATAGCACTAATTATAAAAAGAATATAATAATATTAACATTCTAAATTATGATCAAAGTTTTGCTCAGTCAATCAATAACCTATAAAAGATTTATTGTCAAGTATGAAGAATATTACCCGGTAAATGCAGCTTCTTTTCAATTAATTACTGCTTGTAAAATTGTTAGCCTGGTAGCCTCAAGCAATTCGGGTTTTAATGAGGTTTTCTACATAGTTATTTTTTATGCAGCAAAGAAATTTATAAAAATATATAGTATAGAAGAGACACATAGAAATATAATAATGTGTTTTAGTTTAACATAATTGGTACTCAGTTCATGAATTTTCTTTTCTTCAGACCGATGTCGCAATTTTGAACTTCACGACAGATGCCGAAAGCTATTTTGGAGCTGAGTATTCTTCATTTTTTACATCAAAGAAGGAATTTTTTTATCCATAATTTGCCAGAGCATTTACTATATCCAACGAGTCTTTAATCAATTTAATGAATTCTAAAATTCCTACACTTCGGCCACAAAACCAAGAGACTGCAACTAAATTACTGTAATATTACAACTGATTATGAAACTAGATTTTTAATCAGCTACATAATACGAAAACGACATTAATTTTTAAAAGATAAATATTAATAAATTGGAAGCTATCTTTTAATAACACTGCAATCAATTCATTAAAAGACATCCAGAATTAGATTATTTCAAACCTCTGATTTTCTCGTTGCAGATAATAACTCCCGAATCCTCGATTATTTATGTTTATCTAATTTGCTTGGAAGAAATACAAAATGGGACTCGGTTAATCATGAATTAATCTGAAATCCTTTTGCCTAATCAAAAATTAATGTTTCCCAATCATTATTAAATTGAAAAGACTTCGTTCAACGTAAATACTTTTCTCAGAGCATCGTACATTCATATACTTTCAGCAGCACTTCAGAGGAGTGGGGACCGACCATCAATATTCTATCACAGTTTTAATCACATTCGGCTCACAAAATTTCAATCACCGGCCCTTGAAAGGTTTTTAATTAATTTTATCACAATGAGGCATTCAATTTCAAGAATTCTGCCGAGGATTATGACTTAAGGATAAGAAAGGAAAAATGAGATAAATTTAAAAAAGATTTCATTAAGGGTTTGGGAGGGATGAAAGATACTTCGCGGGAAAAAAATGACTTCTTGGCCAAATGAATATTCAGACATTCGTTTGGGTAGCTTAGGTATTTAAAAAGAGAGCTGATACTCTTCTTTTTAAAATTTTATATTAACTCTTCAAATATTCAGCAAGCGTATTTCTGAATAAAAGCTATTTGAACAGGTATGAGTTAATGAATTCGTCAAAAAGGAATTTTTCTTTAAATAGAAGATTTATATATTGTTACTTTGTTTTACATGTATTTGAGTTAATTAATTCTGAACTATCTTTTCCTAATTTAATTTTAATTATTTCTGTAAAGATGAAAGCTCCAATTTTCTTGCCTTTTCTTTTGCTTGGTTATTTTATATTTTATTTTCCAAAATTCACCGTTTTTGATACATACTTAATGAAAAAGTAATTCTATTGCTCTCGCGAACAGATGCTCTGTCATAGGGATAGCGTTTCTTCTCCGCTATTTGATCGTTCCGGTTCGAGCTAGTTCGCATCCTTGTTCAGGCTTGGTTGTTCTATCAGCGAGGTATGCGAATACTTCTTGATGTAAAAAAGAGGTTTTGCAAGCAAATGTACCCTTGGACCTTGTTGGCACTGCTGAAAATATGTCAGCTCGGTATATCAGCTTATCACTCCGCTTGATCGCTGACAGATCTGTTAGCGGGCTTGTAAAGTACCGTAAGTAATATCTTTCTCGCTCACAAAATATACAAGTATCTTCATTGTCAAAAATGCAATATCGAGTAGTATCTTAATATTTATCCTTATAGTTTTCCGAAGCGGAAGATTTTAATTTTGGAGTAACGAATCTGCATGTTTCTATATTTATATGATGTGATAGTTAAAAGGTAAATTATATATATTAATAAAATTTTTCTTGAAGATTTGGCATGAAATTCACCATATGCCTCAAGTTTCTGATATAGTTCAACGGTGTGAATAAGGATAAACACGTTAAATCAAAACCACTACATGATCACAAAAGAAAATTTGATATGAAGTACCAACATAATCATTTAAAAACTATTTGAATTTCGGTTTAAATTGATTGCAATGCAATGACTCTTTCATGGCTCATACTTACACCTCTTCTTCATATGTTGAAGTGTCCTTGCTCAAGGGCAGAATTGTCCTTGAAGGACAATTCTGCCCTTGCTTATTAAATTATTTCATCTTTATTTAAAATTAATAGTAATTATGTACAATTATTCATCTTTTAAACTTTATTAAAATTAATTTTGAATTAATATGGAAGAAAGATAATTAGGTTGACATATTTAATTTCCTTAAATGTTTTTTTTCTTTCTCGTATGGAACCGAATGCACAATAAAATTCAGTAATAGAGTGTGAAACTTTATTCGAAGTGAATATAACATCAAAGGATTAAATATTAAACCTTCGTTTTTATGGAAGTATATCAAATACGATATTCACAATTAAACTCATTTTTGAAGATATATTTCAAATTATAATAGTAAATATAATTCGGTTTTGAACTTCAGATGTTTCATTCAAAATATATTTATTCATCAGTTTAATGTTTTCATTGTGAAACGCCTCACATTCTCGAATGTTTATTAAAAAATATAAATACTAAATGCTTAAATATTTATCAAGAGTTTTAATGAGGATATTTTATCACATTGATGCTGTCATCATCCTATTGCTCAAAATTATGAAATGGCGGCAAAGAGGTAAGATGTTATCTATAAAAAAAGAAATAAATTAACCAAATAAATAATTCATTTATTTGTTGGGCACAAATTCTTGTTTCTTATCACTAGGAATGCAACTAACTATTTTTCAAAATGTGATATTATAAAATAGATAAAAGCAAAAGAGAAATCTGCAGGATTTATTTCAGAGAAGGATTAACTCTGCAGAAAAAAATAAAACTGCAATGAGTTTCATTTCATTTTTATTAATTTCCAATTTTAAAGCAACACTAGGGTTATTCTGCGACGAGCCTCTTTATTTTCAACTGCTATCGGATGACGAGACAAATGAGCTGGTATAAACCTACACAGGACCAGGGGAAATAACTTAGTCCGCAATGGATTTAACTTGCACTAAACCCGCTTTCACGAAGGTTTTTCAGATCGGATCTCGAATCGGTAAACCTGAAGTTACTACCAAGTCCTCGTAGCCCCAAAGGGTTTATTGAAGTTGCTCTAAGCATGATTTGAGAAAAAAATGAAAAAAAAAAATATTTGACTTAGTTGTGATTTATATTTCAAACGTTATCAAGCAATGTGAAGACATTTCATCCATAATGGCATATATTAAACTCAGATAATCTTGGATAATTTGGAATCTCTGATCTTTTCATCTCGGAAACAAAAACACACCGCTAAATCTCCTGAGGTTTTTAGTTTAGTTTAGTTGGATTAAAGTGAAGTTTTAAAGCAATACTAGGGCTATTTTGGGACGGACCTCTTAATTTTGAGACGCGGTGAGATGACGGGGAAGACATCTGAGCTGGTGCTCCATATCCACACCACACAAGCGAGAGGACGTTTAGCCGGAACGGATTTAATTGCTTATGCGACGGTTCTTCGGTGGAGTCGGGTCTCGTACCTGAAACTCTCTGGTTCCGAAGCTGAGACCTTACCACTAGGCCACCAAGACCCCCAAATTATTATTTAAGTTGTTTGTCGGATAAATATACTAAATAATCAATAATAATTGACTCCGAATTTAAGTTTGATAATTATAATTCTAAACTTTGTTTCGAATAGATTGAAAAAATCTTTAGAAGTTCATATAAATTTTCTTTCCAATAAAAAGATAAGTGACTGCTATAATGCCATGTTTTCGCACTAAATTCTTTCATGGTATCTATATATAACGTCTAAAACTAAATTCATTCCGAAAGTATGAGCAAAAGAATCTTTAGAAATAATAAATAGTGAAAACTCTAGAAACTATGTTTCTGTAATGAAATTTTCATCTAAATCCGGATTCTCCGAAATATCATGCCGTAATGTTGCTACCTTTCCTACCAAAATATATTGCAAGTGGCAGGTTACGAGAGCATAACGAAGGAAAAATAATAAATAGTGCAAATGTAATTTTTACCATCTCTTGCGATTAATTCCCAGTAACATTAATTACTGCTGACCAAAATATTTCCACTTGGATCCAAAATAATCACGAAAAACTCTGGAGGTAATTGCTGCAGGGCAAGGGAAGCGAAAAAGCAGACACTGTTCACGCATAAATAGGTTCCCTCTATCCCGAGGAATTCGTTTTCGCATCACTCCCCTATTACTCGGCGCTAATATAAAATGCTTTTATTTCGTCGAAGGAGGGCATTAGAATAGTTCTAAGAAAGCAAATAAACTTACCTCACTCACTCTCTTCAACATCTCAGAATTTAAGAGCGGAAATTAGCGGCGGAATGAAAGTTAAAAACAAACCTCAAAAAATAAAGAAAGGCAAACATTACAATTTTAAATTAGATTATCTGCAACAATTTGACAAGTTCGTACTGAACTTTTCACGTAAAAGGTTAAACATCAAGTTAAACAGTTTAAAAGAGAGGGTGAGAGAGAGGGCAAAATTTCCTAGAACTTCTTGTAAGGAAGTGAAATAGGGTGGGATGGTGTGCATTGAGGATTTTAAATGGACAAAGTTAAGGTGATTAGGGAACCGAAAATTGATGAACTATAAATAATTCTGTGCCCCAGGGTAATTTACTTAATGGTAGCCATGCAAAAGGCGTAAAGAATTTGGCCCAAGGGGTTTTGTATAAATTACACTGGGCGCCAACGATAGTTTTTACGTTTGAACTTCGAACGCTACCGTAAACAGTTGCTCATCTTGCTATAGAGGAAAATTGAATAATTCTGTTATATATTTATCATAGCCTCGGAAATAGGTGCGTTACTGCCGATTGTATGTAGAAAGTAGTAATTTTCTGTATAATTTGTTGAAGTTGAAATAGGTTGCAATCGCCAGTTCTTGAACCGTGTCTTAATTGAATAATACAATTTAAAAGTCACTTTAAAGGAAAATTAGAAAGGGTTGTAAAACTCAAGAAGAATGATAATACTTGCATGCTATTGTATTTTAGTTGAGCCTGGGAGGATAATAAGGATCATTATGAGTTAAAAGATAATTTGCTTTGGGTATTTTAAGATCCTCCGTAGTATTTTGCAAGCAATTAAATAACTCGTTTCGCTACATTTATTGATCTAAATGACATTTATGTTTACTCTTGCTGTAGAAAACGGCAAATACTTAAGAGGCATTAGTGGAAGAAGAAGAATATATAAACACTCATCAATGTATAATAATAATTAAGTAAGAACGATAGACTGGAATTAAATTTTCTTTAACCCTGGGATGTATTTTCTTTAACCCACTTGTTCACTTGTTTCTTGCATATTTGTTTCTTTAATTTTGATAAAATGTTATTTTTTATACCTAGAATATAATTTTAATTCTTATCAAAACAATTATATTTTTTCACAAGTAAAAAATTGGATTTTACCAACTTAAATTACAATAAAGTAATAATAAATTGGTGAAACCGAAATAATTGATGTTTATGGAGATTTTTCAGGTATTTACTATTAGATGTCACTGTCTAAAATACATGCGAGTACATAATATTATTGACAAAGCAGCTTTGTAGAATTCATACTATTCTAAACCATTTGAATTTAAATCAATTAGCCATTTTTTTTTTTTTTGAAATTACAGTCCTTTTCTTAAAAATGTTAGGTGAATGAAAAAATTATCGGTTATCTAAATATCGGTTAAAAAATCGGTTATATAATAAATATCTCTTCCGCCTTTCTATTAAATTGCTTTCTCATAACAAGTTCTAAAGCAATTATGCATTGAGTCGTTTCTTGAAAATAGCCAGATTCCTCCAATTATTATCAAAACACTCTTCTGTAAGTCTCCTATCTCAATTAATTAGAAAGGTATTGCCAATCTCTTAAAACCCCCAAGATGAAATGGTTTATATATAAGCAAACTTTCCTGAAACTGTTGATGCAGGCAGATATCCACGTATTCTGTGGAGATAGCTTCGCGAACAACCTCTTAATTGGTATAAAGCTGGGATCAATCATGATTAGTAGGCGCGGGCATCATAGCTGTGCGGAAATTTGATACAAGATCCTGGTCATGCATTAAAGCACTGCGGAACATGTGTAGTAGTTTATTATAATGGCGTGATGATATCATAAACCCACGTTGGTACTCCAAAATCGACTTAGGAGTATATTACTCGGCTTCATAGCGGACAAAACTGATGAATAATTTCTGGTTTATCGGTTGTTACGGTTTTGAGTAATTACAAAAACAAGAATAGAACATATTAGAAATTCGTTGCATTACTTACATGAACTAAAAGTTTTGACTTGTATATTTTAGAAACATTTATTATTTTTCTTTATCCATTGCATGCTAGCTTAATATACAAGTGTAACAATAAATAAGTTCCCATTTCAGAAGTCTCTATAATGTGTTATATTGGTCCAAATGATATAAAATTAGCAGTACTTTTAATTTACGTAATGCATCTAATATTTATTAAATAAATACTTTAGTATCAACATTCAAAAAATATGCTATAACACAGCGCATGCTTAGAAACATTATTCTTTGGATAAAAAGAAGATATATTCATTAGTTATTTCATTGTGCATCATGCCTACATTACACGAAAATTTAATTATTCTTTGAATAAAAAGAAGACATATTCATTAGTTATTTCACTGTGGACCATGCCTACATTAAAGGGTAAAACAATACTTATAAAAGGCTTTACCAGAATCAACAGAGTTCCATTGCAGCTGTAAAAGAACTCCGTCGTTTGTAACGGACATGGCATTTTACTATGTAGAAGATGAAACCAAATCTTGTCTTCTAGTGTTGAAAGTGTGTTGGCCGCTGTCATTGAAACCAGTAGCTAGTCGCCGCACCATAGTTAGAATGTGCTGATTTTTTCTTCTAATGAATATGTCGTATTCAACCAAACGAAATAGTTAGATTTTTATCCCTATAAAATCAGCCCTATGTATATATTGTAATATTGTATCTTATAATTTTGCATTATAATTCCTTTCTAAAATTGTTGTTGACATTCTGTGGAATGATAGAATTCAATTTCCCCTTAATGAGTAAGTTAACACCCACAATTGCCTAATCTGGTCTTTGAAAATTCCTTGCATCCTATAAATATAATAGCTTTTTGTATTTTCAAATTAAAAATACTTCAAAACAATTTCCATTTATATTTTGTGCAAGTTAAAGCTCCTTGTAATAATTCTTTAATTTGCTTTCTTCTTAGATCATTTGAGTACAGGCATCTCAAAATACTAGAAGACTCCCATTTCTCTGTCATAGCAAAAAAAGTATAAAAATATTTTTTTTAAAAAAGGCCACTAATAGTGATTATTTCATAAGATCATGCTATACAGAATAGGGTCCTTATTATCCACAATTAAATTAATTGTCTTTTATAAATCTCAGAACAATTTTGTGTCCTTCAATCCCATTTGGAAGAGGATCTCTAATGAACAGAATTCTAGCCATGGATACTCAATCAATGAAATTAGGAGAAATCGTAGTATGGCTGTTAGGAGCATTTCATAATTGATAAATTTCCTATCAAATCAACATCGACATTCTGAAATTCTTGGCAATGAATTCTTATAAGTAAACTAAATGCTTACTTCTCTCTTTAGAGTAGAGTTAACATTAAAGATATTTTTAAGAGGTAATTTCTTTTAAGCATTATGTTGACGAGGCACAGCCTTTTGAAATTAAATTGGATTAATTGAACACCATATTCATTATTTTACAATATCTAGCTATCATGGCCAATAATTTAAAAGAAATGCATAAATATACATATATTAGACGTCCTATGAGATATTAATAATGTATGTTGGAGTAGACATGAAAAATTTTAAAACTCTCAAAATTGTGTTAAAAAATATTTCGCTATTATATTTTCTATAACATTTTTAAATATCAATTATATTTTCTATCATAATTTTAAATATATATTATATTCCCTACAACATTTTTATCTTTCTATAACGTTCTTAAATATTAAATATTCTTTTATTATAAATCTAATGATTTTTTTTTTACTTTTGCATGCGCAGTAAGTTATTTAAACAACAATAAAATAAAATACTTTATCAAATTGCTTTCTTGTCGATATTTGAAATAATGACCTAATTTATCCGGATACAAAACTTCTGGTCAAAGTTTTTCTTTCTTTAAAGTTACCTACTAAAATTTTGATATAATAACTTTGATGATTTATTTAATAAATTTAAATTAGGAATTTTTTATTCAATATTTGATGCTCAGTTTCTTTTAAATAAAAACTTTTGTAATTATTTGCACCTTTCCAAACTGTAAACTATTTTCTAATTTAAAAACAACCATACTCTTAATATTAAATTGGACAAGCATGATATTGAAAAAATAATGCCCGAATTTTTTTACTTTATCTTTTTCCTGTAATTTTTTTTTTGGTACTGACGATAATAAATCAATCAACCAGATTGCCTTCATTTGATTAAAGTCTTAACCTTTGTGTGTTTTAGAATGTCATTTAATTTAAGTGCAGGAGCACTTATAACATTTTTTACATGACACTTTTTTTTCTAATTTTGAGCTCAGTTAAGCAAGTAAGTTTGCGCCATCGAAACAATTGCAAGAAAAGCAGGTTAAACAATGTTATAAAAAATGTACACATAAAAAAGGCAATAAATAGAAAAGAACCACATTTTTTGAAGCTGCCATTTAATTTTTTTTTTCACTAACATTTTTTTTTTCAAACTGTGCATTTTTTTGCTTGATAAAAGTAATTAAAACTATCATAATAAAATTTGAAACTAATTGCTTTTGGGAAAATACTAGTTGGAATGCAAAATTTACATTTTTTCAACCATTTTGTGTATTATTTTGATTAGGAGCTTAATAGGGTAACTCATTAGTAATTACTAATTGCTTTCGGTTACAATTTCACTTTTTGGCAAGGTTAGTTTACATTTTTTTTGTTATAAAACGAGTATTATATTTTTGAGTACTGGGAATTTGTATTTCGCTAGATTAATCCCTTAGAATGTTAAAAAAAATATAAAAAGTATTTGTGGAAACGTGTAACAAAATGTATTGACGTTCATTAAATATTCTTTTTCTATTCGAAATAAATATCTCAAAGATTCTTTTCTCCTGATTAAATGAGTGTTTAACATAAATGGTTGTCCTTGACTAAATGGTTTTCAAATACAACTCAATCTATGTTATTTAAAATATTGTTTCCGCTCTATAAAGTTTAACAGAATGTCATTGTTTACTATTTGCAATATTTATAAAAAATGGTTAAGAGAATAATTTCAATCCAATTACTAATTTCAAACTCTCTAAATAATTATTCCAACTTAAATCAACTTTCATTTGTCATTTATTTATTTAGTTTTTGCTGGAGGGAGTGTCAAAATTCTCGAAATCACAATTTTAATTTTTCTTGCAAAATGTAAGAGAGAAAATATTTCTCTTCTGACTGAAAAGCATTGTAAAATAAATTTAGGCTTACTGAAATAGCAATAAATATTTCATTCTAACTGTACTTGTAATCTAAACTTGGGTCTAATATAATTTTGATATTAATTTTTCTAGATATTTAAATTTTTAATTTTATTCTGTACAAATTAATATAAGATCATCTACTCTTAACACATAAGCATTTTCCTAACTTTTTAGTTTCATTTAACTTTACAGCTTGAATCTATTTTATCATTCAAACAGCTATATCTAGGAGATTTCTCAATGAATACTTTATACAACTTAAGTTTATATAGAATGAGAATGGCTTCAATTCATGTTTGCCGTTTGAAACTATTTTTGCATTTAAAATTTATTTTTATTTTTCCCAAGCGATCAGTGTTACATTTATTTTTATCTCTATGACCTGATAGATTCTTAAAATGCTTTGCATTGCTTAAAGTTTCAAGGAACGAATTTAGAATTACTTTATTATAAGAAACTATAAATATAATAAGGTACGAACAATATTAATCCCCTTTAAAACACAACTATTCAAAAAATTATGCTGCTTATAAAAATTTCAAATAAAATTTTGAAAACTTTATTGTAATCAGATTTAGTATTTTTTTCTCTTAGTGTCCATTTATATCTAAGTTAAATTTCTAAACATTTAGCCCCTTGAAATCGGAAAGACAATTCGATGCCTAATTATTCATTTAATGCATGGTCTATTCGTTTCACAAAAAAGTAAATACATCCAACTAAGTTAAGTGTATTATTCAAAGATGTATGTATAGGTGAACTATTCAACTATTCCCTAAAAATTGAATATACATCTTTTTAATACTCAGAAGATATTTTTAACAATTAAAATGAAAAATAAATAATAAATTAAATTACCAAAATGATACACCGTCTTGAATAGTGACTGAGAAAAGACATTTAAGTCAAAGGATTAACTATTTCCTATTTACATGTGTTTTATTAAAGAATAATAAATTTATTACAAACTTGCTAATCATGCTTTGTGCACAAAAGGCTAACTTTTGTTGGCAATAAACTTTCCTTGGAAGGAGGCATTTGATAATTATGAAATTTCCATATTTTTTTTTCTCTTTGTTACTAGAATAAACTATTGAAATGTACACCTAAATAGCTCTTCTAATTGTTTTGAAAACAAATATCATTAAGGAAAACTTTTTCGAAACAATTTAAGCAAATAGCATTAGGAGACTATTTTCAACATACCAAATCTGTTACTTCCAAATCCTCAAACACACTCATAAAATAAATAAATGCTACAACTCTTGAGAATTATCTCTAGAATTTCCTCAAAGAAATTCTGTTCCCTTTGAAGTTTCTTAGTGGGGGAGATAGTTTTGTAAATCCTTTAGCAATGTTTATCTCAGTGAAACACATAATGTTGTTCTGAGTGTGAATAAGATTAATGTTTCTTTCTCAGTTCGTTTCTCATTCTGTTTCCCAAACTTTAGTGACCAAACTCTTAAAAAAATAAACAACTCTTAATGCTACTCAGATGCTATGCGAAATTTCTTGAGAACTTCAACATTTGTTCATTTAGAGAGAGCTACATTTTTCACACTCTGCATTTGTGTTTTAGTTTATTAAATTCTTACGAATGATTTCATCAAGATATACCCAAACAAAATATGCTGAAGAAAAATTCGTAACTTTAAATAAGAATAAAAATTTAATCATTAAATGCGTTAAAGATATTTACAGTAACACACAATACACGTATTTTGTTGGTTTCATGGATTAAAAAAAGATCTAATTCCAAATTAGATTAAAGTAAAATTGCAGATTTATTGTGGTAAAAATTTCATGTTTTCGACTATTCAGGTTGTCTCAAAAGAAAGCTTATAAATTTGAAGCAAAAACAAACTGAAAAACAATTTTTTTCAACAGATCAAAATCAGAAATGCATTAATTTGTCTCTGTGAGTTAATTAAAATAACAAGATATACCAAATAAAATGCACTGAAAAATATTTAATATAATATTTTCTTGCTAGAGTTGCACAAACAGATTTATAAATATGAAATCTGCATAAGAGTTACTGTGCATCTTTGCACAAGTTTTGGTGTAAGCAATTTACTACCAAAATTACCAGGCTATTTTCTATTGTTGATCCTTTTTCCTTTCTGCTTTTCGATTGCCATTCTACTTTCTTTCGTGATTCTTTTATTTATTTTACTTCATTTTTAATTGCTTTGAATTCCCATTCTATTAAATTTGTGTCACACTCTTTAGTAGATGCATCATTTCTTTTTGGTTGCATCATTAAAAAGAATTGCTCAGGGTGCGGTCGGTGTCAATTTAAGTCTGTGACGCCATGCTGCATTATAACAATAACTTATTTCGTAAACTGTTCTTCTTAATAACTTTTACAACTGCAATCGATCTTTTGCAATTTTTCATCTGATCGACAGCGACAATAATGATCTTGAAATAGTGTCAGCCTCTAAATGTGAAGACTGTGTGAACAAAATTTACATAATATCATATGCATTTTGTGATCTTTTACAAGACATGGAGCTCGTTTTCTTTCATCACCCTACTATTTCATTTTTTAATTTTTGAAATTATCTTGATTAACCAAAGAGATAATTTCAAAATATAATTTTTGTCTCACTTAAGATAAGGAATTCTTTCCAGCTCTTAAAAGAACAACATTAACCAATACTAACATTCATGTGTGTTTCATTCCCTTTTTCTCCCACGACTTTCAAATTTCCATGTATCAAATAGACAAACGGTTAAAAAATTTCTATTATTATTCTTTAATTCCTAATGACATCTTAATAAATTTAAAAAGAACTCAGATTTCTTATTTTCGAATTTTGCAATTTTGGCAGTTTATTCAGTTATGAACAACCTGACAGCACATGAATCTTAGGCTTCCAAAAATATAATATATACATACATTTTATAATTAATTGAAGCTATTCAAATCATATTATGAATTTCAGATGCAATTTTCTCTACAGAGGCGTCTTATAGACCTGTAACCAAAATTATACAACCTATAATTTGGATATCCTAAATTAGAAGTACTTAGGATATTTGCCAAAAAAATCTAAAAATTTAATGTCAAACGCCAAACTAGTATATTGAAATAATTGAAAATTATTCTTAAATATTATTAATCAATTCCTACTAATAAAAAAATCTATCATAAACAACACTTCAAATATTTGTATTAACCATTACAAACTATCTTTTTTCTTATTATCCCAAAAATCATTGTTATCTTTACTAACCATAAATTCCTTCTCAAAATATTATAAATTTAAACACAGCATATATCTTCCTTCTTTAGTTTCTGTAATGCGTTTCACATTAGATAAAAATAAGTCGGACCTCTTTCTAAAATAGAACTCATTAAGCATCCATTAGAGTAACCGGACACATGATGAATAAGAGCACCTCCTGCCTGTCCACCTCCCTCAAAAATTAGAGTGGAGGAGTGTCTCAGAGGAAGGCTTCTCCTCCCCTGGGGTAATCCCTGATAATTCGCGGGTGCCTACGCCGAGAATGATTACATTTTAATTACCCTGCTACTCCAAGTAACGGCGTTTATTAATAACTTAATCTACTGGGTAGGCTGGGCTGCTACAAATCAAGTAAACTCTCCTTTTAATATATGTTTGGGGACCAGGGGGCGAAATAAATCACATTCTGGAAGAATAAAATGCTTCGCCCGGTCATTGAAAAATATAAGCTTTGGCATCTTTTTGCTGTTGAAATGGCTACTTCAGAGTTCAAAGGCAATTTTCATGAATAATGAGTTTCTCTCACAGAAGCAATGGAATTAACTCAAGCTATTTGGAGCACATATTTTATGTATTGAACTGCTTTTGATAACATTGTTACTTCAATGTTTGGAAAAAAGGGCAATTGTTTTATAAGCTAAAATGTGAAAGGATGCACCTAAATATTTGATGTTCTATTGAATCAACAATCGCTGTTATAGAATGTTAATGTATAGGGTGGTAATAATTAAAATTACACTTTCAAATGATCATAAAAAAAAACTACAAGGCCAAATGTTATCAGACTTAGTAATAGTTGAAAGGAAGTTATTGAAATTATTATTTTCCGCCAAAAAAAGTTCAAAAACTCACCATTTTACCCAGGGGAAAATGGCTCTGTATGCAATATTTTTAGGTAAAATAGAACAAGATGACACCATTTTATAATATGTATAATCCTTTTGAGACGTATTATAAACATATTCCATTTGTATTATTTCAAAATCATTGTTGATAGTGATAACTTAAAATATTTGGTTTTTAGTTTTTATTCATAAGTCTTCATAAAACAACAAGATTTTATTTATAAAGTCTTCAAAATAAATCGAAAATCTGAGAAGAAATAATTATTCATCTGGTAGTTCCATGTAAAAAAATCAAAAGTATTTTTATAAATTAATTAGAGAATACTCTATGCAAACATATACATGTTTTTTCAATTTAATATTTAAATTCTAAATATATCAGAACTAAATTAAGACTTGTTTTTTAAAAGAAAATTTGTCTTGCCCTTTAAGTCTTTTATACGCACGATTTAATTCAGATTCTTTTTCTAATCCTTAAAGAAAATTTGGCAGTGTTTCTTTTCTTCCACAAATATTTGTCAGCAAGCAAACGCACTCTTTTAAAAGTATACAAACTCAAAAGAATATATTAATTTGATTATCTTAATGGACGACATCCTTGAAAAACAGATAATTTCATTATCATTTTTCTACATTGTTTACGAAATGAAAATTTTCAAGCGACTTTTTATAGTATAATATGTTTAGTAATCCCATTCAACTACGGCATTTCTGGAAGTGGAACTCAACGGTAAAAATATTTTTAAGCTATGAACTATGATTCGTTGTGAAGAAAACTGTTTTTTTATTTAGTTTGCATTAAAACGATTCTTTGTTTAAAAGAACAAATACTTTCTGATTAATCTAAACATTTTAGAATTAGAAGGATTTAAGAATATATATATTTGTGGTACGATATTGTTAGGATCTAAGCTCAATTCTTGGCATTAAAAAATTCCTACCTATTTGAAAAGAAATAAAAATGTCTAAAAAATGTTATTTTTACTATCATTACTTGAAAAAAAAAAAAGCTAAATTCAAGAATTTTTTTTTTTAATTCTAAAACAACGCTGCTGTAAAGAAATTAGTTTACCTGAGTAGGTACATGGTCGTATTTTTATTTCCGGTTGAAAGCAATAATCACTGGGTTTTTAAAAATAAATACAAGTTTTTTTTTGTAAGCCTGAGAACTACATCTAGCTGTTATAAGTTTTCAATTCTTCCTTTTATAAGATGAGACTAAATAAATCATTTATTTGCACAATAGCATAAGTTTAATAACATTTTAATATGAAAGTTCCGTCTTTCTTCATAAATGAATATCTTTCATCTTTAAGGGAATGTTAGTACATTTAAATACTTCAAATAATGAAATTGTATTCTTCTAAGAACACAAGAAATGATTAACACTTCAGAGTTTCGCATTTTTTGCATACATTTAAAGAAGTATTTTTTAACCAAGAATATATTTATATACATATTTTTTTATGTAATTGCTAAAAAGATTTTATAATATACTTAATTTTTTTCTTGCGTTTATTCCATGAATAAATGAGCACAAGCACAATACTTCTGTGTAAAAATATTAATGTAAATCCATGGTCAAGCCAACGTTATTTAACTTGTTCCATAAATTTTCTAACTCGATTTTTTTAATATATTGATTGAATAACTAAAATATGCTAGATATGTGTAAAACAAAAGCAGCTGAAAAATAATGAAATTCTTATTATTATTTATAAGAGAAAAATATTTGCTAAAAAATAAAAATATGGCAAAATTTTACTACCATAAACACAACCATATTATTTGCAACATGATATTAAATAATAAAAAAAAAAACAGAAACATTAATTTTGATAATGATTCAAAAAGTCAAAATCGTTTTTTTTAACTTCAGAATTACTTCTATAAGCGGCAACAGCAATTTTTTAGACTTGTAAAATTGTTATTTTTATGTTAGGGTAAATATACTGTTTCTTACATTTATACATATTTTATACTTTCTTTATAATATTTAGTACTGTATTACTTTCTCTTAAATTTAATCCACTGCATTTAATGTTTTCTGTTTCCACATTTGCTTTTATATTCAAGTTGTTATCCGGCTCTAAGTAATCAAATTACTTTCTTTATTTTTTTTATTTCTTTAGCAATTGCAAAAGAAATTTGCTTTTAAATTTGTAGTGCTTTATTACTTTTTTCGAAGAAATATATTTTAGGAATTGGAATTATAACTATATGAACATATGAAATGGATATAAAAAAATGCCTTTTTGAGAACTTATCCTTTATGAATAGATTATTAAATGCTACTTTGTTAGTGATATGTAATTTACAAAATTTCTAACCATTTTTATATTATTTAATTCGATTTATGATATAACTAAAAATAAGAAAATCATATCTATTGTTAATAAACTGAAAGTTTGCTTTCGTAAATACTATTAATTTTTTAAAATTATTCTTTTGATGTAACGATTAGTTTTGTTACAAGCAAATTACTGAGTCAATAATTTCATTTTTTTAAAGTAATATATTGCTTTTAATACTGAAAATGTTTAAAAATTATTTTTTAATAGTTTTCCCCGGATAAAACTCTTGCTTGAGAATACTTACACAAACAAACAAAATTATAAACCATCAAAACATTTACGAACATCATTTACAAATGGGAAAATAACATAAGAAAGAATCAATTATGCAATTCTGAGAGGGAAAATTAGCTTTCTTTAACATGACTTCTATTATCAATTCTGCACATCAAACGTGGCCCTGTTTTCTTCTGTTTTTCGCCGTATTCGAACAAAAAAATTTTTTTAAAAAAACTCGAATACTTACAAGAGTTTTAAAGAAGAAGTTTCACTTGAATGTGCTAGACACGCTAATTTTATATATTTTATGTTTTCTTCATCATATTTAATAAAGAAAGCATATTTCTTTCTAACTGTTCAATTTACTGTAATTAATATTTTTCCACACTTGATTCTACATTGAAATTGTTATTCTGTTCTAAGAAAAAATAATAATTTCTTTCAATTTTTTTTTTATTTCTTACTCAACTGTAAAAGAAATTTGCTCTTAAATTCAGTATGCCTCCTACAGAAAATACTTTTTAAAAATTTTTTTGAAGAAAATGTATTTTAGATATTATAATTATAATTATATGAAAATATAGAGGTTAAGATGGATAGATTCTATCAATCTTACAGAAAATATGGTTTGATCCTTTGATGTTGATGAAAATGTGCATGCAGCTGGATTTGTTACTTAATTATTTAATTTCCACTTGTGCTTGGCGCAGAGGTTGATCTACAAGAGTTTTCATTGATAATAATGCTTTGATCTGTAAATTAAATTTCTATTTTTAATGATTTAAAAAAATATGTAATTATATTTTTAAGAAATTAATTTCTCACAAAATGAAAGTAGAATTTAACCTGCAAGAGCATCCTCAGTTTGACCAAAACTCAAACTGAATAATTAAATTAATTCTTATTGAAAGTGAACAGAAGAATGTGTGATGTTCAGTACGCATTTAAAAAGAAACTTAATGCTATATAACAGTTATAAAATATGATATTTTCTACATGATTCCATAACAGCTGATTGAGATTAAGAGAGATATATAGAGCGATGAACAGATCATCTTAAGGGGTCTATAATAATATGAGTTACATGACTATCCAAGTTTAAATATATTTGGTTGAGAAGTTACAAAGAGAGCAAGGCTATTTAATTGAAAATTTTAAAACGCATTGCACCTGTTGGAGCAGCTGGTCACGAAATGCGGTTAGTCGCTAATAAGGATAACAAGAAATTTCAAACCGCTATTGATTTGGCTGCCAGCGGCTTAAAAATAGGAAAAAACTCTTTAATTTCTCCATATATCCTGAAATAATATTTTACTAAACATTGCCAGGGTGTATTTTTGTATTCCAATGTTTTATCGTCAAAAGTTTAAATATATATATTATGAACTAACTGAAGAATTGATTTCGACATAACTTCAGAAACAAGATATCTAACACCAAAACATTTTTTTAGTTATTTTATTCTTCCCTTGAGCTCTACTATTCATCAGACTGAAAGAGCTCTCCGATTATCAACATGCTGACGAGATATTAGAGCGAATTCTTCGCCAGTTAATGACACGCTTTTATCCGACTGTTGACGCAATCTCAGGAAAGAGGAAATACAAGTGGTTCGTAGTTCTGTTGGTTAATGTATCGATTCATCGTGCCACTCCAATCGATTCGCAGTTTCGCAGCTGAATTCTGCGAAAAACGGTGGCAATTGCTCCGGTTTGTTCGTGTACCTTTGATTGCTGTTCTGCATGCTCGGAATACTTGATTGGGCCGGATGTGTGGGATTGCGAACGTTGATTTTAGCATAAATTTGGGTGCTGTTAAAAGAACGAAACACAGGAGTTTTCTTTGAAGAAAGGGGGGGAGGCTTGTTTCTTAGAGATTTTTGACGTTACTTTCTGCATCTTGTTTGTGCTTTGATTGCCTTCTCTTTCTTTCTAAAAATAATAAAAATAAAAATATTAAAAAAAACGGTTACAGAAGTCAAAAAAGCAGCATTTGCATCCTAACTTCTAAGGCATTGTAGAAAATATTAAAATAAAAAAAACTTAAATTAAAAAATGTATAACATTAAAGGGGTTTTTAACAGCTGTTGAACAATTTTTTAAAGCATTTTTAATAGCCATATTTCTGCGGCTATGCTTACAGAAGATATGAAAATTCTCTGCTTTGGAATCCTTTTACTTCAGAAAAAAAAGTTGAAATGAAACATTTTAATAAAATGGCTAAATTTTCTGCCCATTTCTGTTGCAATTTTGCATTATATTTCTGAACATATTTATTTCAATATGTATCGTTCTATTCTTAAATTAATATATTTTTAACAATGGAAGACAAAGAAGATCAAATAAATGCAAAGTAAAATTACTAATAAAACATAATTTAGTGCCTATTAATGTGGCATATATATCTAATGGTTATTATGCTTCTATTGATAAATGCCATATCTGTAAATATCATTCATATATAATGTGCGATTTTCCATCTAAGAATTTTAAATTCCTTTATGTAGTAATTTTTTATTTTATAAAACATAAATTCTTATCAATTATATTTTTAATCGTAAAAATAAAGTTGGGTATATATTTAAATACCCATCTTATCAGGAATTGTTTAAAATTAATAAATACATCTCTTGAGATGTATATACAGTACTTATATTGCCTTAAAAACTAAAGACAATTCTACTTTTTTTAAAGTAATTACTAAGAAAATAAAAATTAAAATCCGAGTATTTTATTATTCACAAAGTTAAAAAACGTGATAAGAAGAGATTCGGTTAGTCTAGACTGACTATCTCCATCACCTTACATATTTTAAGTATTTTTGGACGTGTCATATTTGCCACAAATTTTCTTTCAGCTTTTTTATAACTAAAAAATATAATACAAAATCTTCAGAAACTATTATTAAAGATCCCTACTTTCACATTCTTTGGCAACAAGAATTTTAAAGTAAAAAATTATAAAATTATGTTTAAAAATTTCTAGGAAAAGCGGAGTTACTTTTCAAAAAGGACAAATCTCTTAACTATATTAAACTATTACAAAACGCCAAAAAAGCATCAGAAAAAAATATTTGTAATCATGAAAACATTTTAACTAATCAGCATAAAATTGTTTAATGTAGTATATCATAAAAATATTCAAAATATAAAAATTGGTAGATTTTCTTTTATAATTTTATAAAAAAATCTGAATTGTCTTAAAAATGTAATTTTTATTGTAAGAAATGCCTGATATTATATATTCTAAGAAAAGATAAGTAAAGCTTGTAAATTAAAAATGTTTACCATCTTTCATTCAAACAGAAACATCGGATATTTCCGTCTCCATAAAATGCAGCGAAATTGCCATCAAAATGGATGATATTCTCTTACCAAAATATTTTTACAACAAATATCCTCAGTAGTAATAATTTAATAGTTGAAGATTTTCAATAAAGAGAATTCATGTGAATAAAAGGGGATAAATGGCCAAACTATTTTTTAAAAAGTGAATTTAAGAGTATGCTTAATCTATGATATTGATTTGTTGCTTGTTCAGGAATTTAATAGAGGGACAAATATTCCTTTAATCATATATTAACATTGTTTCCACTTTTTAAAACACATACAGTTAAAACACAGAGTTTTAACATTAATATTTTGTTAAGCTATCTGGTGATAGGCTCTATAAAAATTCTTTATAAATATTCATTTCTACTATATTTTTTATCTGTAAACATTTGGTTTCATACTGAGGTTTATTTATTTTTTTATCAGGAAATTATGAAGTATATATTATTTGAAGAGAAATATAATTGGGAGACAAAATAATTTGCAAAAACATAAATACAAAAATAAAAGAATCTTAGAATTCTCTTTGTTTTAAAAATCTTCTGGAAGAACCAAATAATAGTCTATAGTTTTATAAAATAAGTATTTCAGTCATATAAAACGTTTTTATAATTTTTAAATTAAAGATTAAAAAATGAAATAAATAGAGTGGATAACAGAATTGATTTCAAGTGTGGTAAATTTCTTGTATTAAAACTGAAAAGAAAACTTTGACATTCAACTACTTATTTCTTCAACAGAAAAGTATTTAATAAAATATATGACGATTTTAAAACTTTTTTTTATCAACTTATATATTCTAAACAATCTTTTTTAAAGGAATGAATTATGGGATGAAAAATATAAATACTGAATCTGGAATATGTTAAAAAAGAGTTTGTATTAAGGAAAACAAACTGAGATCTTTCTTTCAAATCGAGACTCCATAATAATTTATGATATACTCTTTTTAATATTTGGAATTGCTTTGAAATATTCAAGAATGCTAAAGCTTTTAAGTTTTTTTCTGAATTAATTATATTTTGATAATATAATTAAAATAAATTATAATTTAATAAAAAATAATATTAAATAGTGTGATATATTTTTATATTGAAATCCAATTTTTTTATTTCTATGTATACAAGCTAAGGCTTTTATTAATTTTTAGATTAATAATCTATTTTTAAGGAAAACACTGTATATATATATATATATATATATATATATATATAGAGAGAGAGAGATAATTCAAACCAAAATATATTGTATTAATAAATACTTAAATATAAATTTAATAAATACTTAAAAATAAATAATAAAATAATTACAGAAGAACAGTTATATTATGTTAAAATAAATGAAATTATGCAGTTATGCATTTAGAATATATTGCCAAATCAGGAAAGAAATGCCAAGAATTCAATATGCGTTACATTATTTAACTTTTTGAAATTTTATTTGATATTAGAAATTAAAAAAAATAATTAATTGCTTTCGATAAGCATCTCGTATTTTAAACATTTTCATTGACGAAAATTAATTTGACTTAAATAAATATCTGAAATGTTGTGAATTAATTTTTTGTACGACAGAAAATAATTTGAAGGTATTGACAAATTAATGCAGATAATTACCGGCAAATTAAAATGCACTCGTTTTAAAATGGATTATAAAATGATTTGGAAAAAAAATGATCAAGTGTGGAAATGGTAATGTACACAGAGGAAATAAAGGAATATAAAATTTATCTTATTTTTTTTCCCCTAAAATCAGCAAAGAATTTAATTTTCCAAAATTCTTAAATGTACAAAAAATTTAATTGATTTCGTTACTATTAGATAGTTAATATTTAATTAGATAATTATCACACTAACTTGCAAATGCTTACATGATTTTGTATTCGTTAAGAAAAAATATTTTGATCACAAATTGTTCATTAATTAGACTTTTATATATGTTGGCATTTTTTATACTTTGAAGTAAAAAGGAGCTTTATATCTTTAATCCAATTTTGGTTGAGTAGAAAATTAAAATGAATCTTATCACGACTAATGTCTGAAAGAAAAAAAAAAAGCTTTATAAATCTTTTCAAGATGCCTTAATATTATTATTTCTTTATTTTTTCCTTAAATATAGCACTATCAATTTAATTAAACAAGTAATTTATATAAAAAATTAATTCAATTCCTACCTAAATCAACGAAGGAATTTTTTTATTTTAGCTACTTTTTATTAAATAATTACAATTATTGTGCAATTAACATTGTAGGTATTTATTCCAAAATTTATCTCCTGCTAATTATCTTTCATAAGAGAAATTTTTTTCTCCCATTTAAATTTAAAATTAATAAACTTATCAAAAATTATTCATTTTTGCCAGAATTAAACTCGTATTCTTCATCTTTAGGCAGAAAATATTGGAATCATTAGATTTTACCGATTGAGCTACTGCTTGTTGACTTAAACTCTCATTCCAAAATGCTAAAACTCTATTTAAAGTGGATTAAATATAATTAATGAATTAATATTAGAAAAAAAACTGTATCAACATCAAGTATCACCCACTACAAATTTTAAAAATGTATTTAAACTTAAGTAGATGATAAAAAATATTTTATTAATGATTGAAAATTTGAGCTATATAAATGTATATATAAAAGGAGAGTGGGAATCAATAGTTATAATTGAAAAACGTGATACATTTTTTAAAGATTGTTGAAATTCTGATATGGATTTTTAAAGAGGTTTCTTTGTTTATATTTCTATTATAAATGTGCTTCGCTTACATACTTACTACACATCTCAAAATTTTTGAATCTAATTGGCACATAAATCGTAACGCATGACTACAATTTTAAATAATAATTAAAACAGTTCATTGTTACTTCCTTTCTCTACATTTATTCGATTTTAATAGATATAAAATGAAATATATATATCTCTTCCATGAATACAAATGAATTACTTATTTACTAATAAATAGAAAATACACCTGGATTTCTACCAGCTCAGAAACTAAACTATAAAGAATATCCTTTTTCTATTCTGTGTCTATTTTTCATTCTTAGTTTGTATTATTACAGACTAGTTTTTTACACTGAGTGCTAATTTTAATTAAATAAAGTAAAGCTATTTTGTTTTAAGAAAGCAATTACAAAATAAGTAAAAATATAATGACAGATTCAAGCCTAGATGTATGCCTATGTTAATTTAATAAAATTAAAAATAACAAAGCATTAACGAAGGAGAAACAGTGAAAATTGAAAATCTATTATTTGCTTTTCTCTAGTGAGAGGAAAAATAATACAGTATCTACATTTATAATTCGTAATTTTTGATGTTTATTTTATTCCTAAGATTATCATACGTTTGATTAAAATTATTTTACTATATTCATAAGAAGAATTTATTTCAATTCTTTTCTGTTTAAAGGACTAATGTTTTATAAATAATGACTAGTTTAAATATAAATAATTTTATTATTTTTGTATATTCATTACTACCTAATTATTTTTTCTGTTAAATATAATAATAAAAATATACACAGTTTTTAAGAATTATATCTTTCTTTTCGAATATAAATTTATATTATTCAATTTTTTTTGCATATTTCTAATAGGAAAATTGAAAAAAAAATACAAATTTGAAGAATTTGAATGATGTAAGTTTCATTCTATCCAGAAATTGTTGTGGTAAAATAATTGTAATATAATTGTAAACGAACAATATGTTCCGAATTCCAGATTCAGTAAATT
Source organism: Argiope trifasciata (assembly GCA_026543055.1). NCBI lineage: Eukaryota > Metazoa > Arthropoda > Arachnida > Araneae > Araneidae > Argiope > Argiope trifasciata. The sequence goes on from JAPMOQ010051006.1 coordinate 30,433, forward strand.
TGAGGAATTAAAGTAATGTTTAATTAAGCATTTACCCTTTATTAATCTGTTTATCGAAACGACTGTGTCCCTGAGTGCTAAATGTTCGGATAAATGCTTCAACTATTACGCAATCGAGATCCCAAATGAAACTTCTGTGACTGCCCTAATGGCAACAGATTTCAAACCATTCTTTCCCTAAAAGGGCAATTTTGATATTTTGAAATGGCTCCATTCCCTGTAGGCTCCTAGAGAGTTTTATTATGCCATGATCACGTTGAGATAGGGCTAAATGTATCATATTTAGCGAAATTGCATATAGTTTAGTTGGAATTTTCCATTCTTTGCGCCTAATTGCAACACAGATTCTTTATTGTGTATTCGAAATTGTTAATGATATGGTGATTAGACTTCCAGAATAATTTTCTTCGCATTCTAACTTGAATGGGAAATTTCGACAAAAGCAAGGTAATAAATCTGACATAACAGCAAAGACGGATGATTGTGGTCCAAGTATTCAAAAGCGATTGAGCTCCCTATTAGAAACAAGATATTTGAGATCTCCATAATAACTTTTGAAATTCTAATACTCTTTTTGCCTCTTTGGTAGGACGCAAATATTTATCCTAATACCTGATATAAATTCCTTTTGAGGATCTTACGTATTATAATAGTTATTATGGAACAGTATCTATTAAAATTCCCACCCAACGAAGGTTACCTAAAGCCCGAAGTCTCTTCATTTCTACTTTAACTTAAGAATCGTCCCCCAGGAGGCGTCTCTTAATTGACGAGGAGAAGCTTTCGACATGGTGATTGGTTCTCGTCACCCTTTTGTGTACACTAAAAGGCGGGAATCTGGCTCATCCTATCGATGATGGGAGGTACTTCCTTAGGGAAGGGTTTTCACCGTGGTTGGTGAAGGCTCAACCACAGGTCCCGCCTATGTTGCTGCAGCGGCTGTCCGGTCTTTCAGTTTCTATCCATATGTCATTGGGCTAGTTGAATACTGTGTGTCTTAACTTATAAGTCGCTTTATTCTTTTCATTTTAGGAATATAAGAATTTTTTTTAAATAACAAGATTGAAACGAACTTTATTTCAGTTGTTTTTAAACTAGGATGAGTATTTTGTTTCCTATTTTTATATTCGATATGTCCTACGACTAAAACTATCTAAAACTTTTAAGTGTAACAAAAAATCCCTCTTTTGCTATACCTGACAAGATGATAGAATATATCTATACTAATATGATTTTTAATTGCATAACTGTATACATGCTTACATTAGCGAATGGTGAAAATATATTCATTTGGTGAATAAAAGTGAATATTTCCAATGTAGTCATTACTGGGCTATCTAGATCAGAGAGAATGGGAATTTATTTATCGGTGAATTTTATTTACATTTACCTACTCCAATTTTATAATTGAAAAGAGAGATCTAATTCAAATTTTAAGTTTCGTTATTTCATGGCAACAAACAATTTGTATAAGTTTTTCTGTATCTACAATCCATTAGAACTCAAGAGATGAAAACTGATTTTCTACATCTAACTTTCAAGGTGTTTAGTTTAAATGAATGGTGGCTTGTTAAGAATCTTCAGTCATTTCATTTTAAATCTCTCGTAGCTTCAACCCATAATATATTAAAGAAGGAAATATTTCATGGGGACAAAAATTACATTTGTTTAAATCTCCAAAGGAAAAAAAAACCTTCATTACGATTTGGCTTCCGGACTGCAGATTTTTACTTTTTAAGACTAAACAACAAAGACAATTATATATTTTTAAAAAATATATTTTTTGAAATTAAAAATATTTCTTGAAAAAATATGATTCCGAAGTAAGATTTTAAAGCTGTAAAGGATAGAGTTATATGATAAGAAATCAATTCGAAAAAGTAACATGAGATATTAACTATTTTAATCTGTAATTCTTATCTATTAAAGAGCATTAAATTCTTTGTAAGAGAACATAGTTCCCCCGGCACCATGAGGAAAAGGTAAATTAATAATTATTCGGGATCTAATATTAATAATTGAAAACATCTTTTGTAGCGAAATATTTATATTTAGTTCTACTGATTAAAGTAATCAGAGAACCAACAAAGCTGAGTTCCAAAACTCGAGAAAAATAGAAAATGGTTGCATATAACTTCACAAACTCCCCTGATAAACTTTCTTGTTCTTATACTAAATGCATTTTGCGATCACTTAAAGTTTATTTAATCCTTTTCCTCCACCACCTCCTAAAAAATGTATTTCCAAACAACCCATACTATCCATAAAGAAAATTGGAATTCGAGTGCATCGAATGGTTTCTCCAGCACAAAACAAAAAAAAGCATATATACATAAATAAATCTGTTTAATCGGATGCAGGAAATAATGCTAAGGCAAGCAATTTCCTGAATGCAGAGAATATAAAACCCACAACAAATAACAACCGACTCTTACTTCACGCATAACCGATACGCTTTCCCTAAGCCTTTCATTTCAAACACAAAAATAACTGGTCTCTGGAGTTTTACACGCAACAAATATATTACTGCGTCTTTTAGAAGTTAAAATATCGAATCCACTTTTTCCGAAAGCTTTTCAGAAACACTTTTGGCGATAAGCGACCGAGATAATTTTACCTCTAAACAATGGTATTGTGGAAAGTTCGAGGAAATATTTTGGGGATATCTGGGGTTTTTTTACAGTTCTGCGAATAAGTAAAACACAAGCATCGTAATGAACGAGGAGAAAAAGGCCAATGAATATTAAAGAGTATTTATTGACCGGGAAATTTTTTTCTTTAAATTTTAGTAGAGTTATGTGATAATTAATGATTGTAGCTCTTTGGATTTACTAAGTTAGTTTAAGAGGAATGATTTTGATAATTGTAGATAGCGAAATATTTGTTTTCATTGTAATACAAAAGGGTTTTATTTGTTACAAAACATTTAGCTATACTCTTTTGTTTCTTCGAAAGCTATTAATATAAAAGAAAAGAGTAGGCAACGGAATAAATTTATTACCAAAGTTTATGAACAAATATGTTTACATGTTGATCTCTGTAGATTCAGATAATTGTCAAATCAATGGATCCCCTTTGAGTAAGAAGTTGCTTCCAATTATGTGAAGCATATCTTAACATTGCTTTAAATAGCCTCAAAGTCATTTGTTTCTTTTAAAGAAAGAATAATCTAGATACATCTAATCATTAACTATCCAATGTTATGTTTTTGGTATTCTGGTAGCTGAATTCGTTGTCTGAAATTTCAGCAGAATTTGTTTCTTTCGAACTATTTAATCTACTTTTTGACCAAGATCTGTTGCTACAATATGTGCCCTTTCATTGATAATGGGTCTGGATGTGAATGTTTTTTTTTTGTTTGTTTTCCAATTAGAAGAGCTGTTTTAGGGACCATATAATAATTACTGATTATTGAGATCGGAAATCTGAGCCATCGATTTGATAAATATTCTTCAAGGACTTCAAACGGGCTTTATGATCCATTTCATATCACTGGCTTCAGCATTTTTCGATAGATTGATCAGAGAACTGAACTAATGATATGGCAAATGTATGAATCTTCACAAAAATGATGTTAAAAAATAAATAAATTAACATAACTTCTGGCAAAAAAATCATTTTTTTTTGGTGCTTGTAAAAATTGCCCCATAATAAAATTAAAAAATGCCCTCAGTTTACATATAGTTATTAAGATAGCAAAATAGTAAAATATTGTTACAAACTTCTCTGTGGGTTCGTGAATTGAATAGGCTTCTTAA
>JAPMOQ010051006.1:34200-99124 GCA_026543055.1 Argiope trifasciata
AGTATCAGCGGCTGCGAGCCCACGTCTCCACTTCACGAAATCATAAGACGAACTCCTCTCTGGCATTTCCGGTCCGCCTTATATAGTCTGGGCCAAAATAGTAGATTCATCTAGAAACTTAAAGAAACTTCTGGAACCGGAAGTTGACAAATATCGCCAACTTCGCCAATTTTGTCACCAAATGTCGCCAAATTTGGCGACAAAATAAGTTGCCAAAACTGTCGCCAACTAGACGATATCTCGCCAATTTGGCGAGATTCCCATAGAGCTAATGTTATTTACCAGGTACTTAAGAAATTGATGTAGTTCACATATTTACATGCAATTAACATTAATACTAAGCTATTTTTCAGGCAGAATAAAAATTTTCACATAATTTAGCATTATAAACACATTTTAAATACAAAAACTGTAACAATATATAAGATTTTTTTTCTATTTTTGTCAAAAATAGTGGAAAAAAGATGTACTTTCTTCCAGTATCAGAATTTGAATGGTGTAAACCTTGAATAAAAATCTTGAGATCCTTGTTGGAATAAAAAATGAAATTCAAAATCTTTAAAGGCATTTACTGTAATTCAATAGCAAAAATTATGTACTGCAATTCAAAATTTTCAATCAAATGTTTAGTATATGCAACATTTCATATATGTATATTAATTAATAGTTTTTTCTTATTCTAAAGCAACATTCAGTTGATAACTAATTCTGAAGAATGTTTCAAAATTGCTTGTAGTTAATCTGCATTAAAATTGAGAAAACTTGATCATCTATGAATTATCATAACAATAAGCTTTTATACATTCTTTTGATCCCACGTGAAAACACAATCAAACTCGAATCCTTCTTCTAGGAAATCAAAATAGTAATTCCCAAATTACTACCACAGGAAATATTCCCTTAATCGTTGCTTAAAGGCCCAGCTATAGTGCAAAGCCATGTAAGAATTCTTTTCCCTTGTGGCAAAGACACATTATGAGCTTCAATATCTGGAAACATGACTGACTGAAGCTACACAACAGAACACTCTCTCGAAAATTCCATCTCCTAAGTCTTGCCGGACGCCATAACCTGAGGTAGCAAATTGTAAATTACTTTCAGCAAAGACATCGGAGTTTCTGTTCCCCGGAGAGTGGTGGCCATTTTTCATCATCAGCTATGACATCTTCCAAGCTTCATAACTCAATCAGGATGCAATCCTTTCCAAACTTCCGAGTGGGGTTCCATAGCTTATTGGCTGAAGAATAGGAAGTAGATGGTAGAGTATAACTTAAGAATGGCGTTGGCCGTAAAGTCTAGCAGTTTATTAAAAGCCATGGATGATAGTAGGGAGAACAAAGTGTGGCCCAGGGTTGGAAGGTTAGTTCTTGGTTTAAGGAAATGGTTTCTTAGACTATTGAAAAGTGGTGATAAATGGTTTGGTTTTATATTTATCAAAGAATTTATTAACTTTTTTGCACATGATATGTAGATAAAATATCGGAATTGTCAAAAAAAAATCAAGTTTTAACGAATATCCACATTGCAAACTTATCTAAAGTTTGAAATACAAACTTTTTGTATCGTTTTTGTATGTCTGTGAGAAAGATTCAAAACAGTTTGAGCTAGAACTTAAAAAATTGGTACCCGGGCTTCAGACCATATCAGTGGATTTTTTTTTCAGATTTCCAATGATATCCATTCGTAAAAAGTCTGTCTATTTGGTTCCTGAAATATAAGTGTCCTCAATAACTCAAAATATAAAGAGTTAGATAATATTTGATGCACAAGTAATGATGTAATTTTGTTTTACCATCTGTCATTTTGTACTTTCGAATGTACGTAAGCGCAAGGATTTTTATGAAATTTGGTGTGTGATCGTATCACTAAAATAATTATTTTGCACCAAATTTTGTTTTATTTTGTTCAAATATAGCTCCACCAAAATAAATACAACCTTATAGATTCATTAAAAATTTTAATCCGTGGATAAGATCCACGGATAACTTATAACTATTTTTGCAGCGCTACGCAAGACATTAGCGGTTTTATCTAAGGTACAGAAATTTATAAAGAGAGAAAGAAGATAGTTTCTTAATTGGAGAATATGAGAGAAAGTTTCAGAAAGACCACACCCATTGGTTTTATAGTTTATATCCAGGTCAATGCAGATTCTAAATTTGTAGAATTGAGATTCTAAAATGGTATTAATGTTTTTTGATAGCTTAATTTAGGAATACAAACTACATAATATAATTATTATACCATGTGTACCGTTAATATATATCTCTAAAGTTGACACGGATCATCATTTTCAAAACGTAAACCTATTGGATTCAAATTTTAGATGGTAACTAAAAAGAAGATTATTTACATATTAAACACGATTGTTATGTGTTTTGATTTTTCTAATGTTAAGATGAATTATGTTTATTTTAAAATTCACATAACAATAAATCTTTTATTGAGCTTTCTCCTAACTTCCTGTAGAAAAATACGGTGTAAAATCGTATGACGTTTTCTTTCATTTAGATTTCATTGACGCTTTTAATTGGATGTTAATTGGATTCTTATATCATATCTCTATCCTTTTCAAACTATGCAAAATGGAAAATGACGAAATTGCAAATTGTTTTTTACTATCCCCAAGAGAGCTTTCTAAATATATTGGTGCTTTTTTAACTGAATTGTGGTCAATTTGAAACGTTAAATCTAATAAGGAACATTTTAAATGAAAAATAATAATCTATAATTATCAAATATTTTCAAATATGTCATATTATAAAAAATTCAATACATAATTTTTGTTATTGAAATTTAAATATTATTTACCTTGAAATATCGAATACTTTATTTAAGAAAAAAATTAATATTCGTAAATTCGTTATAAAGGTTTTTGTAAAAATCTATGCTTTAAAATTAATTCTTTTTAAACATTTTTTTGTCATATTTATAACTCAAATTATCTCATGCATTGAACAGAAAATATAAGGTATTACTATTATTACTATTATTTTGAATAAAGCTTTATAATAAGCAGACGAAAAAAAAAACTAAACTTAAAACGGAAAAACAGAGTAACTAAACGGAAAAAAAGTGTAAAACTAAACTTAAACAATAACGAAGCATTTTTTCAAGAATATCAAGTTTGCTAAAATAATCCTCAGAAGAGCCTGATCTGAAACGGCTTGTAGAGAAAAAAAAAGTCTTTACTCTTCCTCCTGTAGCAAAAGCAAATACATCTTAACTGAATTCTGGACCATTATTCGAATGGCTTTGCCTGTTGAAACAATCATTCCTCCTTCCAATCTTTCTCCTGCTAACTCATTTTTCTTCATCTGCCTAATGGAACAGAGTAAACCTACCCTAAGACTCGAGGGAATTAATTCTCGCCAATCAAAAGGGAAAGGAGGAAAGACGGGTAAATTTCAGATGCTGCAACTTCTTTTGTGCCGCATTTTCGAGTCTTTGTCTTGCAAAAATAAATAGATTTTGGGTGGGGATACCTAATGTAGAGTTTATACTCTTCGAAGACAATGACTTTGAAGAAGTTCTAGTGAGTTAAAATTTTGGTGGGATAGTATACTCAAACTGAAACAAGTAACATAAAAAAGTCAATTCCTACTTAGGTCAACAAAGAATTTTTTTTTATATTTTTGTTACCTTTTACTAAATAATAACAATTAATATAAATATGAATATACATTTGGCATAATCACAATATTAAGAGGCAAAATAGAAATTCCTTGCAGTATTAAATCGCTTTCTATTATAAATCTGATAAAGATCGATAACTTCTCATCGCAAGATTTGAACTCACAATCTTCGCCCTCATGCGAAAAATACTGAAACCCTTTCATAGTAACGATTGAGATACTGTCCGTTGTATTCAATGTTCATTACCAACTGTTAAAACTCTATTTAAAGTATCAAAAACTAATTAAATTTAATTAATGAATTAACATACAAAAAAACTGCAATAACATCAAGTACCATCCACTATAAGTTTTTAAAACGTCTTTGAATTCAATGGATGAATAAAAAGTTTGTATTAACAATGGATAATTTGAACAAGATACATAAATATATAGAGAAAGAGTGCGAACTAATAACAGGAATTGAAAAAATATATAATCAATTTAGGCAGGAAATTGAAGAAAATTTTAATAGCTAAGAAAAAAAATTTCCATCCTTGAATTTGACTTAGATGCTTGTCTTATACAGCCCTCGAGAAAATTGAATTAAATTATTTTCTTTTTAACGACAATACATTACAAAAGATTTGAAAAATTAAATTTTGGAATATTTTTTTGGTATTGTTTTCAGAACTTAAGAAATAAGTTTTCCATCGAAGATGAGATAGAAGCTTGTCTTATACATCGCTTTAGGAAACTGAATTAAAGGATTTTCTATTCATGAACAATACTTTGCCGAAGATTTGAGTAATTAAATCATGTAAAATTTTCTTATTTTTTTTTCAGAATCGAATAATTCGTTTTCAGCCCGATATCAATATATATTTTAAATATATATTCTCCGATTAGTTTATTGTATTTTTTATTACAGCGTTGGTAAATTTCTTACAGGAACTGAATTTCTTAATATAATATTGACATTCTTGTTTCATTAAAAAGATTTGTTTGTAAAAGCTAATGGGACTTATTTTCGTGAAGACATTTTTTTTTTTCATTTACAACTTTAAAATTAGATTTTTCATCAAAATTGAAGTATTCTTTTTTTTCTCTTAAAATACACTTATATTCAATATATCGTATTCTATAAAGACTTGGATAAAAGAATTTTCGAATTGAAGAAATTATTTTAACAGGAACAGCTCCAGTTTTGCATGTATTTGAATAAGATTTTCAAATTTAATTTTTATTTCTTACTCTTTTATACTTTTTCAACTGCTTGTTAGTTTAATGAGAATAAAATATTTAAAATACAGCATATTTATTTAATGTAAAAGATTCTTTTTCATTTATATTTTCATTAATGCGTTTGTGAAAAGATAAAACAAAATATTAACTGCCGGCATCCCGGCTTAGGAGTAGTGCGTCTTTCCCGTAATCTGGGTGACTCGGAGTCAAATTCTGGTTAGGGCATTGTTGTTCTTTACACGACATCAACTTCAAAATATTAATTTATAATGTATTTTATGAGAAAAATGAACTATATTTCAAATGACCAAGACTTTTTTGCTACGTATTCCTATTTTAAAAAGTTTTTTTTTTTAATTTAAAGGAATAAAATGTTTGTCAACAAATAAATAAAAATAATTCAATAAGTTTTAAAAGAAAAAATATAAAATTAAATTCCAATTAAAAGAATATTTAATTGTTTAGTTTCTACAATCAATTTTGGGTTATTTATTTTTAATTCATTTAATTCATCTCAGATTTGACAATTTAGCATATTTAATTTGTGGTCTTTAAATCATAATTCTTTAATATATTATTTAAATAATAATTCTATATTATATTTTAATATATTACATTTTCATAGATATTCTAAAACATTAATTGAGTCATTGATTTTCAAAAAGAAAGAATAAACTGGCATTTATTCTTGGAAAATATATATATAAATACTAGCATCAAACATAAATGACTTTTCTGTCTTCTTAAGTTGTTCTGTTGAGTTCGGAAATGGTAGACATCGGTAGTTTTTCCACTTATCTACACACTCCTCCTGATGGATATTGAAGATGTATTTCTTTTCTATATCATCAGGGGCATTCTTACTGATAAAATGATTCTTTCTTTTTGCGATATGAACAGAAGTTAATTTTGTTTCTGCTATGGTTATTAGATTAAATGTTATTTTTTGGAAGAAGAAAGCAGCATTTATCTTAATGCAACATGGTTAATCTAGTGATGCATGCTGCTTTCAAATGTCATTAGAATGTAGTAAGGTTTTGGAAAGATATATTTTCTATTATTAAATATCATATGCGATAGTTTCATAGATTATGGTGCATCATTAGGTATTATAGAGGTACAAAACAGAAGGCATAATTTTGTTTATTAGTTCATTAAATTTGCAGAAAATTTAATTCATTTTATCGCTCATCGTGTATATTATTTTAAGGGCTTCATTAAATATATATATATATATATATATATATATATATATATATATTGCAATGCTATATTCAATCATTCCGAACTATCGACAAATTACAATATTCTTTCTTATTGTTAAATTTTAACATTAAATGGGAATTAGTAGGATATTATACAATGGAATATAAGCATCTTTTCACAATTGTTTGTATCTAATCAATTTGTGGAATTTTTAGTGCATTTGAAATATCCATTTAATTTCAGAATTTCGGAGCAGACATATTGAAATGACTTACTGCTTTTCAAGTAATTAAAACATGAATTATAATTTTCTTTATTCATATTTTAACATTACTTACCGCTCTAGTCATCAAACTTTACGAAATCAAGACACGGTAATGACAATATTCACAGATTTTTCGTGATAGCATATAATTGTTCCATAAAAGGAATGAAGCTAAAGAGATTTATTGAATCAGGTCTAACGATACTTGCACAAATATACTTGCATGTTGAGAGCGACACCATACTATGGCTAAAAGCGAAAAAGAATATTATATGACTAGAAATGTTTAATTTCTTGCGAATTTAAGCACGGAATAAAGCTCTGTCAAAGATTGTAATCAGGTGTTTAGAGATCAAATAAAAAAGTATTTGGATAATCAAATCTTCATTCCCTTTACAAACATTTTTAAACATTATTGACAAAATCATCGCATATTCATCAATAGAATCAGAATTAATAATTTTAACTAAATTTAGAAAGATGCAAAAATTTTATACTAAAAAAATACAAATATACAAAAAAATTTAAAAAAAGAAAATTTTAAGCCAAAAAAGACAATTAAATAATATACTTAATTGCAACTGAATATATATTACTTATCATTTCAGTTTTTGTCTTTATTTTATACAGAATTAGAAACACGCATATTTAAAAAAAAATTAAAATCTTTTAATTTTATTTTGTTTTGAAATGTGGGAAACATATAATTTTAAATTCATTGATGTTATAATGCATACCGAATTGAATTATTAAATAAATTAGAAATAAGCTGTATTTTTTATTGTCTAATTGTGAAAAGCAGATGGCCATGTTTTTCAAATTGAGTTTTGCCATCAAGCCTATTTTTTGAGTTAATTTGCTTTCTTCGTTATTTTCTTGTGCTTACTTTCATCAAAGTACTCTTCAACTGAACAGAAACGAATGTTTTAATTGGAATATACACAAGTAAACATTAAAAATCATGCCTGAAAATTACTGATTCGAAACCTCTACGAAAAACGAGGAAACAAAGATATCAACAAGATTTTCATTCTCAGTTAAAGAGAGATAAACCTGCTTATGTTAATATAAAATTATTTAAATTCAATTATTCCAAATTTTATCTTTCTAACTAACATTTCATACTAACGTTATTCCATAGGAATCTTCTTTTCTCACAAAACGACAAAAAGCACTTGATATTAATTGTGTAGAAAATTAGATCAAGGTTATAAGCCGGCAACCCCAAAATATATCAACATGTCATTTTGAGTTTATCTTTCCATTAAATAATCAAAACACTGGAAATTCAATATTTAAGACATATTTCCTCAAATATAAATGACCACGAGTTTTTAAATAGATTCAGTCATATACTTCATCCTAAATTCATCTTTCAATCATCAAATAGGCAAAGTAGAAGGAATATAAATTTCAGAAATATTTTAGTTTATATATATATATATATATATATATATATATATATATTTAAAATATTGTAAACTAAATGTTTTCAACAACGTCTTTGGTGCACTTTGTAAATGTTTTTCAGATCTAATATTATTATGTACTTAAACTAGAGCATGAAAATATACCGAATTTAAAGAAACATTTCCCAGTGAAAGACCCTCAGAGTAAATAAAATAATTCTTGCTTTATCATCAAAAAGCATTTCAAATAAATAAAAAAGAAATTTGTTCAAGTTTCACAAAATTTAATTGATCCAGACAGAAAAAAAAACATTACATAAAACTACATCTACGAAATTCTAATCCTTCGAGCAAACATTTGAAATAAAATGTTATTCAGTCTCAACTACACTTTAATGTAAAGCAATATTTCATTGTAAAATAGTCCTCTAGAGTTTGAAATATCACTTGCTTTCAGAACTACACAAAGCAGCGTACATATATCCTAGCTCCAACTACCTTCACTATTCTTGGAACATAAAAAAACAGGCCAACAAAAAAGCATAAACACCGAAGTAAACTCACCATGCAGCGCAACGAAAAAGAATCCTGGCTCCAAGGGATTTGAATTTCTGCGGATCGATACGTCTAGGTCGGATCTTAGCCAAGGATAACTTTGGTAGTGCAAAGTGGTTTGTGTCTGAAGACATTGCAGAAAAGCGAATGTCCCTATGAAAAATTAATCCCTTGATAGCATGGTGAAATTTGTGCTTACAGAGCGAACGCTACGACGTTGAATCGTAAAACAGATTGCAAGAGCATGTATTGTGAAGCAAAATATTAGAATGTATGTATTTTCAGCACGCTTGGATGCTTCAAAAATGGGGGAAATGGTTTTCGATTCGAGAAGATGCGAGACCGTGTGAAAATATCCCCATCATATCTGTTCCGTGGTGCAAAGTTTTGCAGATGGGAATGCCATTGAGGGACATGGTTTATGGTGATAGGCTGATGGCGTTAGTGAAAAAAATTCGATTCAGTAAAAATGTAGTTTTAGTTTGAATTTTTTTGCTGGTGAGACAAAATCTGCACATAAAATAAATTTGTAGAATCAATGAAGATATAAAATATTTGTGTGCACTCGTCAGTTCTGCTGAACTGCTTTCTCTGAAATGATTTATAGCATAATTCTGAAAAGATTTTTTTCTTAATACTAAGAAATACCAGCCTATTATAACTGTATGATATCGTGCGATATTCTAAATGCCGTACAATCTGAGATATCATATATATATCTTGTTGGGCATTTTATAGTAATACGGATGGATCTGTCTCAGTTACATTAAATATGTTTGTCTTCTTTCACGGATTATTTATAAGCTATTTGAGGACACTTTTCAACTCTCTGAACTGTTTTCTTTGAAAAGATTTGTAGCAAGTTTTACATGTTACACAAAAAAAGATACTAATTTGCAATAATTCAACATCATGTGTTGATAATCTCTGTCTTCTTTCACAGACAAAATTAGTCTGCTTTTAATATCAATTGAAGAAATAGTTACATTTCTAAAGAAAAATAAAAAAAATGTTTCAGAAGTGTATTCATTGTTATTTATGAAACGTTTGTGTGCACTATTCATCTAGTTCTTTAGAATTTTTTTTCTGAAAAAATATGTATTAAACTTTATATGTTTGGTAAAGAAATACTAAGCCTCAATATTTCAGTATCGTGTAATGTTCTAAAGGCGGTACAACATCTCTGAGATATCGAACAACAAAATTGTTGGGCATTTTATGTTAGTAAGGATGGATCTGTTGTAATTACTTTAAATCTGTTCGTCTTCTTTCATAGATGAAATTATTCTCCTTTTAAATTTTAATTGAAAAAAATATTTTTATTTCTAACGAAAAAATAATGTAAATGTTGCATAAAAGTATCCAATGAATTCAATCTAAATCTCAAAACTGAAGAGTTGTCAAACGTATATTACAATACTGAATTTTTTATCCTATAGCATATATATTATATATTACCTCATTCCCATTCTTAAGAGATCAAACGATGTAGCCTGAGGTGTCTAAAATGTCAAAAGATAAAGTTTTAATTAATTTCTGAGTGAAGGCAGAAAACAACGATGAATTCACAAAGAATTGATTTCACAAGTATTGCTAAACCGATTTGTTATAATGGAATTATTTAAAAACACAGATGTTGTTTTCTTATCAAAAAATACATGAAAACTATCATGCAGGCTTATATGCATTATTAAACAATAAACTGAAAAAATAACTCTTCTATCATGATTTATTCTTCAAAAAGTAGGACTTATATATAGAAGTATTGATCTACATTTAATTTTACGTTACGGAATCAGATTAAAAAATTAATTTTGAAATGTTTACAATATATTTCTAATAATCCAAATATGAAGTTACTTCACGGTCTTTGTAACCAAATCGACATTTTTTGAATGATGAGTATAAAGTCATCTAAGTTTTTATTTTAAATTGATAATGAGATTAAAATTCCTAACTGAAATTAAATGTATAAAAATATATATAAATTTTAGCATAATACTGTATTTATTGTAACATATCTATCTATTTATGGATTGCAGAGCTTATAGCATATCTACCAAAAAGTGGCATGCATCAAACAATAATAATTCAAAACGCCTTTTAGGTTTAATTGTTTTTCTCAAACAATTAAATTTGAAACGAAGCTACTATCTGAGTAGTTAATATGAAGGGAGATAGGAATTTGTTATTATTAATTAAATATGGATATATTTTTGTTTCTTTTATTTTTAAGAATAAATATCAATTCAAATATTTTCAACGGATAATATTGCACAATTTTAATTTTTACATTTTACTTCCAAAACATCAGCATTTTAGTGACATAAAACTTATTTTAATTTATCACACTTATTGATGTAATGCTTTTTTCAAGTTTTATAGTTTCAAAAATATTTCTTTGTATGTTTTATAACAATATCTTTGACTCTGCTTGTTATTGCTTCTTTCAAGTACACGTCGTATTTTTACCTTTTTAAATGCCATTTTACAAGCCGTTATAGAAACTATACAAATAAGAATAAATTTCCAAAACAAATATGAGGCCAAATAAGTTAAACCTAAAGCTTCAAATCTGCTTTGAATATTTTTTCTAAACCAATCAAAATTATTTGTTATGTAATGTATGTTATATTAATTTATGTTATTATGTATTGTTATGTAACTATGTAATGTAATTTGTATGTTATAGTGAAAATGTTTAATGCATCAGAATCAGCCGGCCATAGAATAACTTATTTTTTCTATACACTTTCTCGTAAGTAAGATTATTCGCACACTTTAAATAGGATTATGAGATTTTTATTAATCTATTTAATGTCCACAATATTTTTAATATATTTGTTTCTATTTTTATATAAAATGTTACTTACAAAATTTATTTTCAGAATCTTAAATTGAATTTGTATTATTTTAATAATCACATCTCTGCAGAAAAGTATTATTAAAAGTATTAAAATAACTTAATTATTTTGTATGCTTTGTATTTATAGTAATATATAAATCTCAATTTGAAACGGTTTCTATCAACTTCTTAGAATGAAGTTTTAAAACAATAAATAACATTTTTTATGAATGCTGATTTACAGTATTTCTATATAACTCTCACTTTACAGATTCATATTAATTTATATATATATTTATATTTCATTAATTTAAACTAAAACATATATATTGACTGATTGCTTAGGTGATGAATTAAAATACTCGATAAGATCTAAGAAAAATATTTCTTTCTTTCAAATTATCATTTTTGTATTTATCATAACTTAAATGATTTTTTTTTTTGAGATTTGAATTTGACCAAAGTAAACGAGAAAAAATAATTTTATCGCAGTTTCAGAAAAATATAGCAATTCGTAAAGTTTATAAAAACTCTGTTAAGCGGATTTATTTCTGAAAGACTTAATAAGATCAACAAGACATCGAAGAATGCGATGGTCTGTGAACAATAGGCTAAGGTCCCAAAATAAATCCATTATGTTTTAGATAACCGGAAACTTATTGACTTACTGCCGAAAAGGAAATCTAAACAAAATATTTTCTTAAAACTGCAGTATGAAATAAAAAAGAGAAACAGTTTTATTCAGATAAAGAACTTGTTTTTCTTTTGTATTATAAATCTTTTGGAAATATTTATCCACATTTAATTTGGTTCTAAAGCTTCACTCAATTCGATAATCAGTAAAAAATTAATTTCGTATATATCTTTTCGTTTTTAATCATTTCAAGTATTTCAATTTTCACAAATTTATGAAATTCCCTTTCCGCAAGTATAAAAAACGTCATCTTAAAAAAATTTATAACTAAAAAGGGTGTAAATGGATTAGTAGTAGATTTTTTTAAAAGATTTAAATTCTCTAAGTATAATATGCGAATTAGAGGAAGAAAATTTGTGTACCTGAAACTAGTATCTCTCTTCCTCTCAATTATTAATTGATACATAAGATTAAAATATGTTCTTATTAAAATAGGTGTTCATCCATAAACAGAAAAGGCGACTATCAGATTTTTTATGTTCTACTAGTAGTAACAACAGATTATTTTATAATAAAAAATGAATAGCCGAAGATAAAATTAAAAACTGCACTTTTAATTTTAATACAACCATGAAGAGTTTTTATTAAGAAACAGCCTTATAAATGAAATCTCGAAAAATTTAGACTAATCGTAGAACTTACATTCAAGCCCGGTTTCCTAGTTTCCAGTCACGAAGTCATTGGTATCAAGGCGATTAAATTTTTATGTTTGCATTATGTAAATATACACAAAAATAAATGTATTTTTCATGGTAAAAAAAGAAAATTATCCAATGTTACCTTAAAGAAATCAGAGTTATAAGTATATAACTATGAAAGGAGATATTTAAAACGAAGATAAAAATATAATAAGAACTACGAAATGTATTTTGATCGTCTCATTCCTAATAACATTCTTGTTCCAGTATCTCAGAATAATTAATTCATTTCTCTTTCAAAGATTGAAAAATAAATCGACTTCTCCTCTCAAAAGCCGTAATATATCCCGAGCTCTTGAAGGCTTGGTATACAAAAAAGGACTCAACTAAGCTCAAGTTTACATGTACGGTCTGACGTGCTTAAAAAGTTCTCAGAAAACCTCGTTGCTCCCCAAATCTAACTGGATGAGAGCTTCTTAGAAAAAAAGCTTTCACGACGAGTATTTAATTAATCGCACTTAATAAAAGATGAATGGAATAAACAATGTTATCTAGTCATCTCGGGTACTCATGGAAGTTTCAATAAGTGAGCATTGGGCTCTCAATAATTGTATAAACAAAAAATAAAACATTTTGAAAACATTCATGATAGAAAAATAGTTAGATATTTCCAGGATTGCCGTATTCGTTTGCTTCGTAATTGATTATTGAGCTTATTTTGGAAGGAATATTTTTTAAAGCTAAGTTACGTTAAAGCCCCATTTTAAATCATTTCCAGGTCTATTTTGAGACAGCCCTTGTAATTTTTATCTCTTTTCAAACTTCCACATCACACCAGAGGGCAGTCGTTTAGCCCCAACATATTTAATATGCATGAGGCCTGCTTACAGGTAGAACCTGAAACCTTACCCTCAGACCACCATAGACATTTGAAAAGGAGAATCGATTTACTTAGTTCCAGTTTGAAAAAAAAAACTACATTGAAACTATTGCATTTATAATATAGGAGTAGCCTTTAATGACTTCAAGAGAGATGAAGAAAGTACTACTTGTTTCTATGCAAACGAAATTAAAGAAGGAGCTCAATTATATAAACCACTTTCATATTTAGTCCTGAATTTCACAACACACTCAAATATCAGTTTCAAAAACAAACATTGGCTAAATATACCAAATATTTTCCCGAGCATTAAATTAAAATTTAGAACTGTTTCTCTTGGAGTAATTATGAACATCGAAGTTTCTCCCATATTATTAAAATTAATTGTGCCTCACGGTATAACTTCTGGGCAATAACCGAAAGATTATAGAATTGACACATGAAATTCAAAATTCCAAGTAAAAAATTAAACTATAACCAACGGAATTCTTCAAGCATATAAATATTCAAGCTAATATATATCGTATTGCATTGAAAACATCACACGCATAAGAAAGAAAGCTAATACAAACATCAGAAATAATATTGTCAAACCACAGACTCGACTCCTCATTTCCATTCGATATGGCACATCAAATTCCCATAAGCTATTTAATGTTTCTAGAAACCCAGATAGCTTCCTTCTCTGGCTCGTGGCAACACATCTCTCATGAATCCCAAACAAGATGATAAATTCCTAACCGACAATTTTTCTAACTTTAACCGCACATACAGGAGGCGAAATTTTATTTATTTATTTTTCTAGCGCATTCTATCGGCTCCATCTCATGCTATGTGCCTTTTCCCAAGAAGTGGCATTGCCGTAAAAGTGTCATAAAACTTAGAAGGCATCGTAAATACTTTCAAAACTGCCATTCGCGAATTTCAGGAAGACTTTGAGAAGCACGCAAGACACTTTTTGAAGATCATGAAAGTCTTCATTGCTCTTCATTCTGAGTGAAGATATTGTATATCGTTCAGATAAAAAATATATCACATCGTTTCTTGCATGTCCAAGCAACCGAGTATCAGTGTCTCTTTCGTATCGAATTTCCCATTTGTGATTAAAGTTTATCAAAATAATAAAGATTAATTTTTATTTTTGTTAACTTTTCACGAATGTCTAAGTGCATAATTTATTTTTTTCTTAAAACAGATAAATACATATTTATATTATTATTTTTTAAGTCTTAAATATTTATACAAAGATGTAAATCCTTTATACAGCTAATTTCATCTAACAGCATTTTATTATTAATTAATTGAGGAATTAAAAATTTTGCACAAAGCGAAAAAAGACAAGTATTTTTTTTCTCTCTTTTCATCCCTCTATTTCGTTTTAATGAGACATTTCGGTTATCAACCGGCGTCCTAGCGAGTCAGCCAGGACGGCTGCCGGAAGACGCGTAACGCGTCTTCCCCGTGATCTGGACGTCCTGCATTCGAGCCCCGGCATAGTTGTTTTTCTCCTGATCTATCTGTGAGGAGTGTACACGAGCTGCAAAAGGATTTGTGAAAGAAAGCGAGTGTGCCAATTTCATATAAGCTAGAAATCAGACTTCTGTCCTCAAGTGCTGAAGGGTCTTTGCGTCATGACGTCATCATCATGATTTGGTTATCTAAATTTAGCAATATTCAGAGTTATCTATGTATAAGATTATATCAACAAAATTACGATACTTAAAGTGCGCCACCGTTGGCATTCTCAGAAATTGTTTTTCTGTGCATTTTAATTCCTATATTCATTTAAGATGGTACATAACCTTATCTAAATCTTTGTGCTGTGATTGTACTACTATCAAGCACATGTGCTTACATCAATGTGCATGTACGTTACAGAATATTTGGAATATTCAAGAAAAATTCCAAAGACAGAATAATTTTTTATGATGCATTATTTACCCATCTCTGTAAAATGGATGAATTGAGAAAATAGACACAAATAATAAAATAATGAATAAGGTTTTGTAAAGTAGGAGAATAATTTAAATATTTATATGTATTTAAAAACTTAAAATTATATTTAAAAAAAAATTAAAACTTGTTTCAATTTGGAGTTTGAAAGAAATACGAAGATGCATGCAGCATTTTAACAAAATGTATCGATTATTTTTTCTCCTTCACCTGCTAAAGAAGAAATATGTTTTGATTTAGCTCGAAAAATTTCAAGAATTCTTTGTATATACTTAAATTACACTTTATATGTGTTTATGGAAATTTAAGTAGAAACAATATTACAGCTGTAACAGACTTATACAAAAAACATATTAATGCTGTCAAGTATAGATAGCAAAACAGCAATATATACAAAATATTGACACAAAATAAATAATATTTTTTTATTAAAATGTCTTCATTTGTATATTTACACTTAATTTAAAATTTTAAAATGTGATAAGACTATTCAAGATGTTTTGTGAAAAGAAGTAGAATAAAAATTCATTGTTGCATTGTTTTTCCAAATGACATTCAGATAAAATTTATTACTGCTGAATAATATAATTAGTAAAACCAGAAGAATATTAAAATTCAATAAATAATTATTATTTTCATTAAAAGGTGTTTATTTGTTGATTTTCCTTAATTTGAAGCTATTCAATGTGCTAAGAATGATCATTTTATGTTATAATAAGGAAACATACTTATAATCGAAATCGGAATCTTATGTTTCATTTTAGTCTTTCTGCGCTCCTAAAAATCGAATAAAAATTAATATCCTAGAGATTGCTATGATTATTACAAGTGCTACTTGCAATGCCCAATCAAATTCAGAAAAAAACAACCTCTATCTCTACTTTCAGTTATTCCAAATAAATAAAACTACTGCCCGAGAAAAATAGTTTTAGTTAAAAAAAAATTTAAAAAAAATGTTAGAAGTAGTTCTGCAAACTTTGATAGATTCGTTATCTTCCAAAAAATAAATTGAAGATGTGATATGACATTTTAAGACATACTGTGATAAGAAAGGTCTATAAAATAAAAAAAAGCTCCGTTTTAAACTTTTCTCATATTTCCAATTGAAAGCAGTAATATCACAGAAAATGCTATGAGCAGCTTTTCCAAGTATCACTTGTAATGCCTAACCAAACTGAGAAAAAAAAATCCCCTTTCCACTTATTCTCAGCTATTCCAAATAACAGGAAACTTCTGAGGAAAAAAAAAGTAATCTTTAAATCTTCCAAATAAAGAATTTTTTTTTTCTGTTCTGAGAAGAACAGATTTTACATAAATTTTAGTTAAAGGTAGTATTTCAGGCAAACCTTGAAAGACTCGCTACCAGGAACGGGGCCGCAGTGGCCTGGTGGTAAGGTCTCGGCTTCGGAAACGGATTGTTTCAGATTCGATACTTGATTCCACCAAAGAGCAGCTATGTAAAGAGGTCTCTTTCACGCTAAATCTGTCAAGCAAAACGTCATCCCGCTGGTGTGATGTTGTGGAGAGGGGTGTGTCAGCTCATTTATAGTCATTGTCATCTGAACTTGGTTCGAAATCACGAGGCCCGTCCCAAAATAGCCCAAGTGTTGCTTTACAACGAGACGTTAAAATAACTGAACTAAACTAAATCACTATCAGGAAAGTAATAAGTTGAAAATGCGATATTGGAATTCAAGATATGTTATGAGAAGAAACAGCTTTAAAATCGAAATATTTCTTTTTTCGCCTTGACTCTTATCATCAGTTAAAAGAAACAATGAATATATCAAAGACTATTAAGAATAGCTATCTCCAGTACTGATTGTAATGCATAATAAAAATGAGAAATAAAATCTCATTTCTACTCCTTCCCAACTATTCAAATATACTAAAATATTGTTCAGAAAAAAAAAAGTTTCAAATAAATTTTGATTAAAAGTACAATTCAGCGTAAACTGTGAATTGCTCGCCATCAGACAAATTATAAATTTAAAACAGGATAAAACAGTTCAAGATATACTTCTTCTTCTTGCATACAGCCGACCACCCCACCACCACTGAACATAGCAGTATCCACAGGATTTGTTGCGGTCGACGGCTTAAAAAATATTGTTCAACCTTACATTGACCGATCAGTCAAATGCATTCCTTTCGGGGTAGTAAATGACTGTCTTTCTCCCCATGTGCACTCTCTCAAACAGTTGGAATGAAACTGTCAATCTTTAACATCATATCCTTCAGGGTTTTGAGATTACCTGGTACCATCAGTACTGTTCAAGATATTCTATGAGAAGACACATATTTAAAATTAAAATCCAAATGTTTTATTTTAACATTTCCTTCTATCT
Organism: Argiope trifasciata; assembly: GCA_026543055.1. NCBI lineage: Eukaryota > Metazoa > Arthropoda > Arachnida > Araneae > Araneidae > Argiope > Argiope trifasciata. The sequence continues at coordinate 51,853 of JAPMOQ010051006.1, forward strand.
CCGATTGAAAGAATATCCAAGAGATTGCTACGAATATTGACTACGAGTACCCAAAGACTATTTCAAGTATTGCTTGTAATACCCAATCTAATTGAGAAAAAAATCTCTCTTCCGCTCACTCTCAGCTATTTTCCAGGTAAATGGAAACTATTGCTCACTGAAAAAAAGGTGCTAAATAAATTTTAGTTCAAAATAGTATTCAGCACAAACTTTGAATGGCTCGCCATCAGACAAATAATAAATTCAAATCAGCCAACAAGAGCTAAACATGGTTCCTCGAAGTTATTTTATATCTTGTCCATTTGAATACCATTAGAGAAAGGAAACTCAACGCAAGTGCCCAATGAACATTCCCTCAACTGCAGTTGTTACTTTAATGGGACTGTTATGTATCCCATAATTCCTCGAAGCCTCACAAAATGAAGATTTATATTTTCTTATAAGCGAGGTGTAGAAACAACCTCTAGTAACTGCTTGGCGCTCTAAAAGCAGAAATCTTTTAAGTCGCCTCTCTCAGGAACTTCACAGGAAATGATCGTCATCCATCGTCCACTTTCTGGGAGAAGCACGGGTGGGAGAAAAAACCCATCAAATCGAACGTTCATCACCAATTACTGCTGAGGCCCAATAACTTGATTTACCCGCTGACTGCTGTAAACCCGACATTCGCTAGTGTCGTAAGAACCTGTGACCAAATGTCTCCAGATAAAAAAAAAAAGTAAATAAAAGAAAGAAGAAGAAAACGAATAAAAAATCCTATTTTTTACTTTTTTATCTCTTTCATTTTTATTTTAACGTTAAAAAGTGAGATGTTATTTTCTTATTAATGAATTTATCTTATGTCAGTAAAGATAGAATTTAAAATAATTTTTCTATAACTTTCTAATAGTTTTCGGTTCTTTCATTTTCTCCAAGAGCGCATTTTCCGATTCTTACACAGTATTATGATATTTTCAGAAATTTTTTAAAATTAAATTTAACTAAATTTTGGATTTATCTGAGCAGTTACTGTCTAGTATTTAACTTCAAAGAAAATTTCAAATTGGTGAATTATGAAATATATAGAGAATAACTTCTAGAAAATAATCATTGATCATCAGATTGCTCAATTTTTGGACCGAAATTGCTTCAAAAATTGTGTTTTCTTTTTTGTATATTTTAAGATCATACGTATTGGAGAATCGAAAACTGCATTTTTTTATCTATAAAATATTTTATATAGATTTTTATCATGAGAAACTAAGTTGGAAGAAAAACCAATTTCAGATGTTATCACCGGCAGCGGGGTGAAAACCCAGAGTGTTAAAGAAAAACAGAAAAAAAAAAAAAAAAAAAAACGAAAGTTATAGGTTATTGAAACGCAACAAATGAATTTTCCATCTCAAATCTCAAAATAAAGCTAAAAGTTAGTTTAAATCTCAGAGACACTATGATTTACAAATAATCCATAATAACACTAGAATAATGAGCTTTATAAGTAAAATCTAAATATACTGTGTAGTTAAAATTTCAGTTGAAGAAGAATATTCTTTCCAATATTTGTTCTTTTATCGTCTAAGCTTTAATAATAAAACCCATTTTCAAATTTTTAATGTCTCATAAAAAACTACTGATATTATTTTTTAAAAGTTAATTCTCTCTCGCGTCTTATGTAATATATATTGATAGTCAGTGGTGCATTTAATACGATGTTTGTAATAAATGTCTTTTTCCACTTAAATGAAAATTTTGAATGATAGCATTCAATAAGTAAGCAATTTTATTTGAAAATAAGACACTAAAAATATCCTAATTCATTACAATGCAGAAAAATAAAAAAAAATATTAAAAATCTAGTCAAATTCATTAAATCCTATTAATGGTTTTGAATATTGAAAAAATTTTAAAGCCTAGTTTCAGACATATTTTGATTTTTTTTTGTCCGGGGGTTTGAAAAATGCAGTCTTTTTTCAACCCTAATTATTCAATGGATGGCTAACACAAATTACTTGAAATGTTTATAAAAATATTAATACTTACACATGAAATTATATTTGAAATTTCTAAAATGAATGAAAAAAAAATGATTCAGATTTTCATTACTAGTATAATTAGTGGAGACCTTAAACTCACATTATACATCGCAAAAATTTATCACCACGCTCTTTATTACTCAAAAATCTGAACATAAAAAAATGATAATCAGGATTCAGACTGGAATTTCAAATATACACTGATGGAAAAAAAAATCAAAACACTAGGAAGGAGCTGTGATAGATAAACGAAATTTGGTAGACGTGTTTATTCATCTAAAAGAGGACGTCGATTAAAATTTCGAGCTATGCGCGTAAGTGTGGTGCTAGTAGCGACACTCTGAACATGCAAATGAGGTTTGCTTTAAATAAGCGCTGTAAGGTTCGTGATCGTTATTTACAGTTGAGATTTGACGTAGTGAGTTAATGTTAGTCAAGGAGGCCTCTGAGAAGATGAAGAAGCCATTACCAACAGCTCACTGAGTTTGAACGAGGTCGTATTGTAGGGCTACGAGAAGGTGGGTTTTCTTTCCGCGATATTGCTGAAAGACTTGGCAGGAATGTATCCACTGTGCATGAGTATTGGCGGAGTGGTCAAGGGAAGGTACTACATGACGAAGACCTGGTTCCGGGCGATCACGTGGTACTACTGTGAGGGAAGACCGTCGTATTTGACGTATGGCTGTGGCTAATCGTACTGCGTCTGCAGCTGAAATGCGAGCTGTAGTTTGCACCACAGTGACACAACGAACTGTTACAAATCGGTTAGTTCAAGGACAGCTCCGAGCCAGACGCCCTGTACAGTGCATTCCACCGACTCCAAACCACTTCCGTTTGCGACGTCAGTGGTGTCAAGCTAGAGCTCACTGGAGGACGTAGTGGAGACCTGTTGTGTTTTCTGATGAAAGCCGGTTCTGCCTTGGTCGCAGTGATAGCCGTTTGTTGGTTAGAAGGAGGTCAGGTGAACGCCTGCTAGTGACCTGTCTGCGGCCTAGACACACAGGGCCTACTCCTGGAGTTATGGTTTGGGGAGCAATTTCGTATGACAGCAGGAGCACTCTCGTGGTTATCCCACGCACCCTCACTGCAAATTTGTACATCAGTCTAGTGATACAACCTGTTGTGCTGCCATTCATGAACAGCATTCGAAGGGGTGTTTTCCAACAGGATAACACTCGCCCTCATACCGCTGTTGTAACCCAACATGCTCTACAGAGTGTCGACATGTTTCCTTGGCCTGCTAGATACCCAGATCTTTCTCCAATCGATCACGTATGGGACATAATTGGACGACAACTCCAGAGTCATCCACAACCAGCATTAACCGTCCCTGCATTGACGGCCCAAGTGCAACAGGCATGGAACTCCATCCCACAAACTGATATCTGACACCTGTACGACACAATGCATGTACTTTTGCATGCTTGCATTCAAAATTCTGGCGGTTACACCAGTTACTAATGTACCAACATTTCACATTTGAAATGGCTTGTGATCTTGAAAATTTAATCAATTAAATCTGTTACCTAGACAAATGTATTCCTAAAATTTCATTACTGTACAATAATTTTTTCTTTGTGTTGGGTTTTTTTCCATCAGTGTAACTAAGATGCTTGCAATTAAATTGTGTTAATTTGAATTTTTCACCAGATTCATCGCATTTTGCTTTATATCTTGTTAAATGAATTTCTTTGAAGTAAATAAATTGAATTCATGTATTCAATGAAAATCATTTGAATTTCATTTAATTATTAATTATTTGATAGCTATCCCATACTTACTCCAAAGATCGCCAAATGTAAGTTTATATTTTGTGCTTGGTTTATAAATAGTATCCTAAGAAAATCTTTTACATCCAATGTGAAATTTAACTGAAAATGATCTTGCATCCACTTTCAACAAGAGGAAGTATGCGATAAAAAAATTAAATTGAGGTTTCCTTATTAGATACTTGTAAGAGCTAATGAGTTGATTAATTAACGGAGTACTGTAAACAAAAGATCCAGAAATGCCCTAAATGCCCTAAGTAGCATCGGTAAAATACCACATCGTAAAAAAAAGTTAAATCAAATAACACGGTAAAAGAACTTAACACCAAAAAAAGTCTACTTTTTCTTTTTATCTTTTCCTTTCCTTATTTCTATCCAATCCAAACTAAGATTGCATTTTCTTTCTTTTCAGATTTTCCGTTAAGGAAGAATGGTCTTTATGATTAAACTTCCACCTGGTAAGTCTATATTTTTCTCATTTTACTCACTACATGAGGGAGACATCAGTAGAATATATAATAGCCTCTTTCGTGTTAACCTAATGCACTCGTTCTTTTATTTATTTATTCTTTTTTTATTTCGATTTTATACAATGCGTGTTCAAAGTGTATTTTGGAAAAAGCTACGCGTGTGTTAGATCGATTAGAGAACTAAAAGTTCTACTAACTCTTTTGCGAAGAAAACAAGTCTGATGGAGCAAATATTTCTGGTGGAAGTGTTTTCTTAAACTCATTTCATCACTTTTAAAGGGGAACGAACTTGCGATCGATCAAGTATAATTAATGTTCTTCTTGAATTATGAGTATATCAGCAAAAATAGTCAGTCTAGACGAGATTTTTATTTTATTGAACTTTTTGTAAATTCGAACACAAATTTCGATTTGCAATTGATTTTATCTGAAGACAAAAATGATGAAATATTTTATAAATGATAGTTTAAATTCGTATCTGTGGGAAGAAGAAAATTTGAAATTAATTGAATTATCACATGTATGTTTTTGGGAAATTCCTAGAAATTAATCAAATGATTATCGCGTTACTTTTTTTGAATAAAGAAAGAAAGAACTTAGTAAATGAGATTTCATTGATTATATTACATTGATTTCATTTATTAGCACGTAAGTAGTTACTTCAAAAGTTATGAATAGTAATTAATTTACTTTAATTACTATGAATCATTAATTAGAATTAAAAATAACAAAAATGTAAATCAACGGCTTTTAACAGTCTTTTTTTTATCAGAAAAGAATTTATTTTAAGAAGTTTCAATTAATAATTTGTAAATTTTAATGGAAATTCTTGGTTAAAATTAGAAATATATATATATATATATATAGAATGAATAAGCAACATACAATGGAGTGTAAAGAAGCTAATTTATTCTTAAAAAAGAAAAGTTCCATTCATTAATATTAAAATTCGACAGTGTTTTCTGGAAACTAAATTTGGATTACTCTTTTTGAAGAAATAATTTTAAACAGTGTTTCTTCATTCGATCCGGCATTTAGAAAACTTAATAAATGGGTAATTTGAGGTGCAATTTGCAATACATAGTAAATGTTTATTTAAAACTAACCTATAATAACAATGAGCTGAAGATGGAATGGAAAAAAAATGATGTTTTTCGTAATTAACCATTTTAAATCTTCTTCAGTGTCAATGCTTTATATTAGGTATGGCTTACCGCTATTGAGGTACTCATACAAATTGTGCAAAAAATAGATTCGCAATAATAAAGCCGCATTTCCTGGTTCTGGATATAAAAGCAATTTTTTTGCATTTTCTTTTAAATTATATAAATTGTTATTGCAGAATTGTCAATCACTGATGAAATAATAGCCTTGCATGTTTCAAATAATATTTTTAGATAATAATCGGAAAAATCAATAAGTTGAACTTATTTGCAGCAGCTAAATTTTTCAAGTTTTACAACTTAAATTAAAAAAAAAAAAAAAAAAAAAATTCCAGCAGAAAAGAATGTTTTAAATGTTATTAACTAGTTATCTCATTTTTTGTATTGATTCCCTGTTTCCAGTGTTTCGAGTCGCATTGTTTTATGGCTGGAGACTTTTACGTCTTCTCTGAATGAAAAGTATAATTTTACAGCTTGATTCTTTTTTTAAACTCGGAGAAAATGATGTATTAATATGATGCGTTATAGAGGACATATTAAATATAATAACTTCGTGTTATTGATATTTCCTTTTTTGGAATTTATTTCCATTTAAATTTTCTCTAAGGCTATTTAAAATACGTTGGTTTTATATAAATGTCTGAGTCTTTACTTGAACAAGTCGCATGTATTCAGAATTTATGAACACTTGGAGCAATAAAAAAGATGGAAAAATCAATTTTATTTCTTAGGGAAAATTCGATTTCGTAGGATGGACATAAATATTTCCGAAGCAGTTTGAATTGTTCAAGGGTGCCACCATTATTTAACATCACTTCAATGATTCAGATCCATAAAAACGTAGGTTCTGCATGGATTGCGTTGCCGAATACTCTTACAATCACTCATGGCAAATTCACTCCACATAAAGAAAAGCACGTTACTTAAAATTGACAATCCGGATCGGCGCAAACAACGTTGGCGGCGATTAAGATTTTGCCCCAACAGCTAACATCGGCCACCATACAATTTAGGTATAATCTTTAGGTCATCGGTAGAAGGTAGCCTATCCCCGCCATTATAAACTCTGGTGACGAGAACCAATCAAAATCCCTCATCCTCAAGCTGAGGTGTCCACCCCTGTGAAATCGAGAACGCATGTACTCTAGCATTAAAAATTATTGGGAATGGGATTCTATAGACAGTCATCACTAAACGGAGCAAAAAACCCTTTTGATTAAAACATAAAGTATAAGCATTACTTCGAAGTTACAAAAATCCTTAGATCATAGTTAGTCAAAACAAAGAGATAAAAAAAAGATATTAAAAAAGATGTTTAAAGTAATAACAAAGAATGAATATGCTCTCTATATTATAATTTTGGAAAAAAAAAATATTAAAATATAAATCTTTTTTTTTTTTTAAATAAAAGAAGCATTTAGAATGGAAGAAAAAATATGTATATTATTATTATATGTATATATATTACAAACAGGTTAATTATAATTTTCACTTTTAAGTCATTTGTATCTGTAAGTTTGGGTTAAACGAGAAAAAAATGCATTTTAGTTTAATTCCTTAGTTATTTGTTATGCATAAAAATGCAAATTTTTTAGCAATCGATATTTTAAATAAACTTAAAATTTAATGATTTCGGAAATTAAAAATAGAACTGAAAAATATTGTAATTTTTTGTAAAATATTTTTTGCCTATTTTAATCTAAAAATAACAAAGCTTAAATGATCTTCTAGAATAACAATAAGCATTGATTTATTTTACTTAAGGTTATTATTTGAATATAATAAAATTATTCCGCATGTTGTTGTTTCAAAAATCAATAGAGTTTTAAGTTTAAAAAATCATATTTCTTATCGATACGAATTTTATTTGAAAATCTGTTTGCAATTTTTACCATAAGATTTAAATAAATTAAATTTTTAATTAATTAATCCTTTTACAAAGTTCTAATATAAATATCTGAAAAAAAATTATATTTTTTTTACGATTTTCATAAAATATAGAAGACGAGGAATGAATTTATTAGACATAAATTATCATAAATGAATATGAATTTTGAGAAATACGTTATGCACTCTAAGAAAAAAAAAGGTTTTCAAATTTCTTTGTTAATTAAGGCAAACATTATTTAGAACCCTTTTAATGCTTTATTAAAAATAAAATAGAAGAAATATCTTTATGATAAGCTTACGTATTTAGTAAGAATTATTAGAATGGTTTATCAAATTAAAATTTTACAAAAGAAAGAAACAAGATTTGCTTATTAAATAAATATTTGCTATTATTTCATAAATGTATCAAGATTGCTTAAATATTTGCTATTTATAAATCTTTTCAGCTATGAAAATATTAAAAAAATGATAATTTTGATAAGTCTACTTCTTTGTACTATACAATAAAATGAATCTCTATTGAAGGCATTTTCTTACATTCCCTTCCTTGTTCAAAATTATTGGATATTTGCTATTCTTATTGAAACATTTAAAAAATCTGTTTCGGATATTGTAAAAATGAATGCTCAAAGTCGAAAATTGTAGTCTTCTGCTCAATTATTATTACGACTTTGAAAGCTAATCTAAAAATTTTAACTAACCCAATATTTATTTGTTTGATAAAAAAAGTAAACTAATCTCAATTTATGACAAATTAATTTCCAGATATTTTCAAAATTTTGTTTAAAATAATGTTATAGAATCTGTATTTTATTTAGCATGTAGCTGCAGTAAATTAAAAGGCCTTTAATCTCTGATCCAAAAAAAGAAAAAAAAAAGAAATGTAATATGAATGTTTTTCTGTATTTATGTCAAAAGTTTATTACTTTAATGAATAAAAGTGCTTTCGTTCCCCCTATTAAAACAACCTAAATTATAAAAAATGGGTATATTTTGAAATTAGGAAAACAAAAAATTACCTATGCCGATTTTTTCTAAGTTCTTTTTTCGAACATCCTTATTTCTTACTCTTATTTTTATTTAAGCGAATCTTTTTTTAATGATTATCATACATATTTTCAAATTATTTACCAGAAATATTGTAAAATAATATAAAAGCAAACAGAATTATGTCATATATCAGGTCGTATGAATCCATTATTGCTCATGTATATTAATTTTCATCATCAAGTATGATAATTTTTTTCCGTCTATTCCGATGATATTTTAGTTATAGATACTTCAATAGTAATTGGGCTTTCAACAAGATATCTGATGGATTTGAATCATATTCATGAACAAATATAATTTTCTTTAAAATTCTAATTTATCTAAAAAATTATAATATCTCTAAATTTCGATATATCTCATTTATAAATGATGAATTATTATATTATATTTTATAAGTATATTCTTATTAAATACAAAATCACTGAATACATGTACACCAATGTATTGTGTAATATATATCCCTCACAAAATAGTTAATACTATATAACATAACCTAGATGAATATTTCAGTTAGCATATATATTATTAAATTATTTAAATTATTACCTATAATATTATATAACCTTGAATATAATGATCATATAATATCTAAAAAGACTTTGACTATCTTTGCTATATTTAAGTTAGCGAGGATTTTTTACTTATTGTTTCTGAAAGCTCTTTTTTAAAAGTTTATTTTATGACCATTTTGAGACTTTTTTTATTGACGAGTTTAATTTTTCTTCTTCTTTTATATAATTATTTAAAGAAATGATATGACTAAAAGGAAATCATGCTTGCCTTATAATCTGAAGGCATTTTGTATAAAATGTTCCATCATTGCATGAACTATTTTAAATATATTTAATATTTATTTTAAGTCTTGCTTAATCGTTATGTTTAGAAAATATATTTTTGATTCTCATAGCTGTAAAAATGCTCATAATTTAACTTCAATAATCTGGTACTCTGTGATCATATTCTTTCTTTTGCTTAAAAACAAACGCAACCGAACAAAATATCTACACAACTACGTAGAAGATCTGAGCCCGAATCACTAAGTGTCATTCAAAATTACAGCCATAACACACGACAGGCCATTCCAGCAAAAAAGGCCATCTCTGCCTTTTGCTCCCTCTCAAATGGGCCCGGTATAGTAGGACAAAAGGACGCTCCGCCACTTGCTATGACGCACCTTTTCCACCAAGGTCCGAACTTAACGACAAGAACTTTCCCGCGTAATGACCCTTCCCCTTCAAAATCCTTTCCTACGAAAAGACAAAAGAGTTTTAAAACAGCAATCCTTTTTCCTTCCTCACCTTACCCCTCCCGCCTTCCTCCATCCCCTTCTCGTTCCTTCATTTCCTTCAGAACCTTTCTTTTCTGAGAAAGGAAAAATTCCTTCACAGGAGGAAAACGAATTCGCGGGAACTATAATTTTTCGTCTGGAATCGATTGTCAAAAGGGCTGCGGTTTAAAGTCGTCTCCATAAATCAAAGGAGTACCGCTTATTTTGGCAAAAGCAATGGCTCATGCATCAGGGCCAGTGGATTCGGCCGGGAACTCTTGTCGTTTTAAATGGCTTGGAGATGTATGTGAATAAATATACTGAAGGCATGTCCTTCTACTTTGCGTGCAGAGGAACTCCTGGTTCGGCTGCATCACCACCGATCATTTGTTTGTTTGCTGTTCGCTTCTCTGATGGTAGATAATGGTGTTTTGTCATTGGGTGAAAGTGCTCATTATGTGATTTGTGGTCTTGTCTGATATCCAAGAATATTACCGGGTAAAGTTTCTTGTGTACGGGGGACGAAGCGGAATATCGATGAAGCACATTTGGATGGGTGAAGGGTCGTGACTGGAGAGGTAAATCGTTCAGGTAGGGTCTGCGTTATGGCGTGTTTAATGCCTTTTCTTTCTGTCTGGAGCATGGGTATATGTTATAATGTCATGGAAATCAATAGTTACTGAATTATTTATGTGTTTCTAAAATGTGCGTTAGAATGCTCCTTGTTATTAGAATCCCATTAACTGGATTTTAAAATAATAACTAATAGATTTCAATACAGATATAGTGTGAAAAATTAACCTGCAGCTTCATAATTATTTTGTGCTGCTTAAAAGCATATTACAGTAATAATTTAAATACCAATGTCAGTTTAGTGAATTACGTATATTGTATACAGAAATTAATCAGCAGCATATTTTTATGGTAATTCATTGTAATAGAACTTGATATTTTGATTACCAGCCCCAAGGCATCGTTTGTATAACTTATAACGTTATTTGTATATTTATAATTTTATTTATTACAGTAGTTGTTGATTTATTGCTTTTAATCGAGTACCAATCAAGAGGTATATGCATTGTTATTAATCTTAAAATTACTGGGATCACCGAAATAATTCTTGTGAAACTGAATGAGTTGGAGATACTTTATAAACAGAAGTATAACCTTCCTTCATATTCGCTTCTATGGAACTTTAGTTGCTTCTATGTATTATATGTATATATTATATTTTATATATTATTATATTATGTATACTATGTATTATATTATATTTTACATATTTGTTAATTCAATTTGAATGCATAACCATCTTCGTTGCTCAGTGAATATCTAATTATAAGATATGTGTATTAGATTTTTCTTATTTAAAAAATAAAAAAATTTTTTTTCTTTTATAGAAGCAGACAATGGATATCGATTTTTACTGCTAAGTGAAGATCGTAGTTAATACTAAAAATTTTACCATTTGAATTTTTCGCAGTAATTGAGTATGTTTTGTATTTATTGCATTAAAATCCCAGCAGCGTTGATATAGAGCCTCGAGGGATGGTTTTATTTAGTGTGTTTTGTATTATATAATATATCTGAAAATTGCCATTAGAGATTAACAAAACGATTAAAGAAGATTGTAGACAGTAATTTTTCGAATTATCACTTTTCCCTGGTATATAATTGGGGCAAGCTTAAGTGATTACTTTTGCCTGCTTTAAAACAAACGGAAAAATCTGAATGACGGAACAACATTTACGGAAACTAAGGTTGAGCCCACAATGACGATCATCAGCAAAATTACAGCCGACACCGTAGGAAATACATCCCGTCATTGTTATTGATGTTGTTGTCATCTCAAAACATTTATCTTCTTACCAGGATGGAAAGAACCCACCACTATTCAAGAAGCACCTTATCCTCATGTTTGAAATGCAGAGATACAGGTTGAGGACATCGATTGAAAAAATGCATGTCATTAGTCCGATTGGAAATATACAGTTTGCAATGTCGTTACTGTTCATTTCTTCAATTAGTTCACAATTCTGAAAAGAAATATTTAGGGACTCAGAATATTACTTAGCCTTGGGGTTTTTTTTTGTATGTGTGCGCTTCTGTTTAATTTCAGATAGAATGAAGTAGAATCGGACGTATTTCTGCATTTTAATGAAACATGTTTCCTAGTAATCGCTATAATAGTTTGAATAAATATATTTGTGCATAAAACACATTAACAATTGCATATTAATCCAATTAAAAATAAGCACTAAACATATTCATATTGTAAATGCATACATTAAAAATAAACAGATGCATGCTGTAAATCACTTTTCAATTATCTGTTTTAAATGCCAGGATTTAACAAAACTGCCTCAATCAAATTTATTTTTTATATTGATACTTACATCGTCTTTTAAATGAAGTACAATTCCACTCTTTTCAAAACGAGTGTTACAGATGTCAAAACCATGAAACTTGAGAAATACGTTTTTTTCCTAAAGGATTGCACCATTTGACCACTCGATAAAAGTAAAAAACTCGATTTTAAGAAGGAAAAAAACTAATTAGGAAGAAAAAACTACCCATCTGGGCTTAAGATTTCACTAAGTACGAACATTCTAGCATTTTCAAACACCTTTTTTTCTTCCCCCACTCTTTGCAGCTTTTTTCTTCTTCTTCGTCTTGTATTCTTGCCTTGATACGGAGAGGGTCCATGAATAATTTATAATATCGTGCCCTTTTACATTAAGTAAAAGGAGGGAAAAGTTGTACATCTGTTTTGGAGGGATAAGAAACAAAATCGTTAGTTTTTGATGGTTCACAAGGCTGTTTAAACGTATTTTTTTCTGTAAAAGTAACTACTTTTTTGTTCTTCCAATTTTTTTGTTCCTTTTTAATCATTCTAAGGACATCTTGCCATTTTTGTCATTTTAATCCTAATGTGCTCTCATGACCAGCTTTTCCCCACTTTTGGGATTTATGATTTTCTTTCATAATTTGTGCGTTTTATTAAGCTAATATTAAAATTAAAATTATTTCGAAAACTATTCATTTTATAAATGTAACTTACAAAAAATCAATTTGCTAATGAATATTTGTGACAATTTCAAAGATGTTTTTGGATTCCATATTAATGTTCATAGTTAATTCAATTCACACAAATTACAAAATATATACCTTTTTAATCGGTAAATAATTTAAATACATAATTTTGCAGTTTCAAAACAAGTATCGAACAAATATTTTTTTTCTAATGATACTATGCAAAAAATTATTTTCTAATAAAGAATCTTAATAAAATAAATATTTTGTTTAAATTGATCTCAATAACTGGTAGTTATAGTGAATATTGATGCTTTTGAAAGGTCTAATAATGATTTTAGGATTTATTTTATGTTGAGAAACGTTAGTAAAATACCTAGAATAAATGCGAATAAATTAATTATAAATTACAAAAAAGTAATAACTTAATAACACCATTTTTGGCCAATGTAATGATAATAAAAATTAAATAAACTTTGTAAGAATGGGATAAAAATAATAATTACTCTTGACTATCGTTATGTTATTAAATATATATATATATATATATATATATATATATTAGTATTTTATTTTTTCTTAAGCATGTTTTTATTTATTTCAAAATTTAAAATTTTTTGCACATTTTAATAAGAGGTATAAAGCGTTGTTTGTTATTTGAACTCCTACCATACATTTTATTTTCTATAAATTGTTCTTGGTTTGCATAATTTTAAAGAGTAGTATAGAGTGGATTTTTAATGTGATGGGGTCAGAGGTTTTAATTTTTCTTGAAAAGTTACTATGAGCATAAATATTTCCGGGAAAATTTACAGATATTATAATTTAACGAAAAATATGTTGAAGACAAATATTTATATCAGAATATTTCATGTTCCAGAAATAGAGACCACAATAAAGTTACTTTTTGAAAAAATAAACCCTAAGTACTTTTTAACCTGATTTATATATGTTTTAACTCTTTGGTTTTAAATATAATCAATATAAATATAAATTTCTGGAATGTATTTGCGTTGTTGCTATTTCTTTTTTTAACAGAATTGCCTTAACAAATCTGGATTAGAATGATTGTCACAATTGTAAAGCAATCAGCTGGATACAAATTTGATATAAGGAATATTTATTTTTATGTAAATTATGCCTATTTTTATTTAATTATTATTTGAAAAAGAAAATTAATTAACAGTACTATTAAGGGAATTAGAAATTAATTGAAGAAAAAATTAAATGTAATAAAAATATATGCATGTTAAAAATGACTAATGCCTTATATATTAAAAAAAGTAGTTTTCTCTAATTTTTTAATGATTTCGAGAGATTCAAGAATATGCATCATACTATCAATAAATTAAACAAAAAGAAAAGCAGAAAAATAAGACAAATGCGGTATTTTTAAAAACTTTTAATGAATTTTCCACTTTTGTCTAGAGACCGAGTGCTAAATTCTCTGAAATATGTATCTTTCCAGAAGAGAATTTCCTATAATGAAATCATTATTTTTTCAAACTCCCACGTTTATACGAAGCATTCAAATATTCCACAATTACCAAAGAATTTTTTTTTTAATACGAAACGGAATAATTCTAGATTGAATCCACCATTATCATCATAAAAGTCAGATATAACATTAAAATTTAATTTGATTAAGGAGTAAATATTCTAAAATTGCGCCAATGCAAAATTCGCAGTTACAACAAATTCTAAATCAAACAAATAATTCAGCCATCCGCATTCAATTATCATTATTTATTATTTATTATGTAATTTTTTATTTTTCAAACAAATTTCTTCAAAATGCTCTAAAAACCTTCCGAAATGCTTAATTTTCTTTTTATTTGACTACTTCCATTAATTAGGATTAGGGGTCACCGGCTCAAAATTTCATTTATTTATTTAAAAATAATATAATACAAATTTGTAATTAAATTATTATGAGTAATATTTGTAATAAAGATGAATATTTTTATGTATTTTTTTCTGTAAAATCGCAACTCTTTCAATCACTCTTCAAATTTTATAAAATTGCAACAACAACAGGTAGAGCGATTTTATAGCAAAATTTGCAACTACTGTAAAATGCATTTCATATTTTTAATCATTATAAAATATTTATTAATAAAAATATAAAATGAAAAAAATGGGGTCTTGGACCAATATATATATCCATCAAGTAATAGAGAAATTTCAAAAGGAAAAAGATTTAATTAAGGAAAAAAAAAAGTCTATCCATCTGCGCTTAAGATTGCACAAAGCAGAAAGCCTCCTAGCACTCTTCAGCACTTTTTTTTTCATACCTTTAGCAGTTTTTTTTTTTTTTCATTCTTGCTTAGTTTAAGCAATTTTTAATTTTTTTTTTATTTGTATTGATACAGAATAAGCCATGAATAATTCATAATACCATGTCCCTTAGATTAAATAAAAGACGGAAAAGTTTGTACTTCTGTATTTATTAGGAGGGTAGGGTATAAAAAAAAAGTCATTAGCATAGGGTGGTTCAATGAAAGCTTAAGAAGCTTTTCCCCCCAAAAACATGTTTTTCACACCTCCTTATGTACTTTTTTCTTATTATAAAAAATATTTCCACGATAGTCCCAATTTTCGGTTCTGTCCTTATAAAGTTGCCTCATTGCATTGTTTCTTCCAATTTTAATGGAATTTTTTAATCTTTAAAATCATTATTTTTTATTATGATTATTAATTTTTTTATTGTTATGGCATATTTTTATGCATTGTTTTAATGTAAATTAGTTTTATAAGCAATTCTTCTTCTTCAATATCAGATAGTTTTTCCTTGTGTATTTCATAATATTATTTAGCATCTAAACTTTTTTTTAAATAAAATATTTTCTTACTTTTCAGGAAAACAAAGGAGGATTAATTATATTTAAATAAGCATTTTCAAACATGAATTTTGTGGATTTTTTAAAAAGAAAACAAGAAATAAATCATTGTTTTGTAAAATTAATATTTTTTAAAAGTATATCAGTTGAATCTGAAAGGTTCTTATACAATTGTGTTTTAATTATTTGGAAAAACGATGAGCAAGATAAAATTGAAGTTTTTTTAAGGCTTTGGAATATTTGAAAATGTTACAAGATTTAAAGCCTTGATATTAATAAAAATAAATGCAAGTTTATAATTAAAAAAAAAAACTTTCGCTTTGGATAACTTTTTTATTGATTAAGAGAGTTTTTGATCTGTTGATAGATGAAAAAAAATTGCAGTAAATTGCTAAGTTTTTCGTATTTGTGTCATGAGACGTATATTTACTTATTTGCTTGTAGATATGATTTTCAGTATTTAACTTATTTCAATTTTAAATTGATAGTTCCTTTTTGATTGACACACAGTGTAAAACATCATCAAAATTTGTATTTATCGCTGAGACAAAACTGGTTTTGTAGACAATAATCACTGAACTGAGAAATAAGGGAAGCAACCTCCCTCCACCTCCTGTCAAAGTTTGAAAATCATCTGACCTTCATGTTCTTCTTTGCTTTTGAATATTGACAATGATTGGAATTGTTTTTGAAAAGATAGAGTTTCATTGAGCACATTTCGGCAATTTTTTTAAAGCTTCGAATTCTTATTAGAAAACAATAACTGCACATTTTAAAAATACTATATTAGTCTTTTTATGTTAATATTTGGTTTTAACGTTCTTAAGAAGCATTTTAATTGATTACATATTTGTATTTTTTTTTGTTTCTTATTCATTGATCTTCCGATTTTCTTTGTATATTGTATTGCATTTACGACCTCTGAAAACGTGGCGGCAATTGCACTTTAAACAATATCAATTTATAAATTTGGCACTCTTATATTATGTATATGTTTCTTAATTAATAAGAGTAAGCAAAATACAGTCAAGATCTTTAGGTTTAAATTATAGTTTCCAACTTCTAGAGCGAAACTTCCTTAAAAATTCCATTGCCACAAAACTTAGAAAAAATCTGACCGTAGAGCGGTTGCATTATGATTTAAATTTTTTTTTTTAAAGATAAGATTTTTAACAAATGAATATAATTATTCTATTATGCGCTAACTACCGGCGTCCTGGTATAGGGAAAGCGCGTCTTATCCGTGATCTGGGCGTTCTGGGTTCTAGTCCCGGTTCGGGTATATCTCTTCTGTTCTATCTATGAGATGTGTGAATGTGCCCTCCAGTAAAAAGGGGCTGTGCAAGGTAATTAGTGATTCAGGCGTGGTGAAGTCGTTTTCTTAGTTCTAGCAGGCGCTGCTGAAACGAGAGACTCATCCTATCGGCTTAAATTGCTGTCTCGTAACAGCGGGCTTGTCCAATGGCAAGTATCATAAAAATCAACACAACACAACTGATAACTAGTATAGTTTCGTTAAAAAATATATTTTGCATGCAAAATATGAATAAAACAGGGAAAAATCTAGGATAACTTAATTTGAGCAAAACAGAGATTGTATTGAGCCGTGGGGCTTGAAGTGTAAAAAAAAAGTACTTAAACATTTGAATTGCTGTATTTTTTTGGATTTACCAGTGCTGTTTTTAAATTCTCTCAATTATTTTTTCACATTTCTGTACAATTTATTCTGGTAGAAAAAGCATTTAACAAGTGCAAAAGCAAGGATTTATTTATCGTCACTTATAGAGCTTGCTAAATCATAACATTTGGAATATATTCAGCATTTTAAATTGTTTAAGTTTCTGAAGGATGGGAAAAATGTTTAAAATATATCTTAATGCAATTTTTTTTAAAAAAATATTGAAACCAATTTAAAGTTTTACTTTAGATAAAGCAAGAAAATATATGTGTTCTGGCTTTACTACATAATGTAAATATCTTTATTTTTGCAAATCTATATTAATTTCTATGATCTCAATTAATTTTTTTAATTTCGGCATTGTATATTATAATAGAGCAATGAAAGTTTTGTCCAAATAAAATGTTCCAAAGATCTTCAAACGTTTGACAGGTTTCACTAGCCAATTAATCATCTAATTGTTTCGGCTGAAAAATGGAATTTATGATCAAAACCACAAACTCACCCTGAAATTTATATTAACTTTGCAAATAACTTTTGAATTTTCTGAAAAAATATCCTCAAAGCATTAGCATAAATCTAGCTTTGATTAAGAGCGACTTTATCAACGAGATCTGAGGTAATTAAAATCATAATTTATTATGATATTATCAAAAAAATACTAAAAAATTTATAAGAAAAGGAAACAATACTGTAATAATCTAGAAATCGGTATTTTATGATCACAACAATAAAATCTTCCTGAAAATTATATCTACCAATAACTATTAGTTTTCTGAAGGAATATTCTCAAAGAATGAGCAGAAATCAAGCTTTGGTAAATAATGGCATTATCTACGAGATCTGAAGAATTCAAAAAACTAAATTATTATGATGTTACGTAAGTTACAACATGTAAGAAAATTAAACAAAAATGTTATTACTGCAATAATCTGGATTTTATTTAAATGTAGTACTATTGTAAATGTTATTTTATTTATTGAAGATTATTTGCGGGATTTGGAAGATAACATTTTAATAATTCTCAATTAATTAGTTAAAATTTGTGTAAGGAGTAAGTGTGGCAATGAAATAAAGTATTTTCTTTTTTTTACGAATTTTGTTTCAAGCCTCTAAATATCAACATTGCACTGGACTTGTAATTTCGGATTGGCACTGACACCCAAATAAAAAGCTATTAGCCAATGGCTATACTAGTAAATCATATTTGATTATAAACTATATATTAGACATTATATATAAAGAGTTTTAGACACAACCTATTTAATATTAAAAAATGCAAAACTTTCTTATCGTCATTTCACTTACATTTGTTATAGAATTCCTTTAGATATGGTAACTATATACTCGATATATTTCTTATTTCTTGAAGATGACAATATATTATTTGAATGCTCTTAATGATCAATATTGATTAAACGTTAATTCTTTGACAATGGCACAATGTAAATTAATTTTAAAAAGCCAATTATATTTTTGATAAAAAATATTTTTATTAAATATATTTTCTAAATTATTTTTGTGAATATTCTCCAAAACTTTTAAACTTCAAGTTATTTGCACATTAGTAGGTTAGATGACTTTCCAACATTAAGAAATAGTGAATTACAACATAATATTATTAATACATTAAGAGAACATTTTCAACGAAAAAATGGACTTTTTATAATGAAATTGGAATCATCTGCAAAGTGTGCCTTTGCTGAAATTTAAAAATGCTTGTAGATCTATTTTCTTTTTTTCACTAAAACTTCAAAACTAAACAAAATAAAACACTTTTTTTTTAAATGAAATACCAAACCAAAATCTAATGTTCAACGCTCAGCCGATATATACACCCACGAAAGGAATAAAAAAATTAATTGAAAAAACTAATTAGGTAGAAAAAATACCTTTCTCCCTCTTAACATTCCACTAAGTACGTGCATCGTAATATTCTCCAGCACACTTTTTCTAAACCTTTAGAGTTTCATTAAATTTGTTTTTGCCTTGTTCATTTTTGCCCTTTTTTTGCTTTGATACAGAGAAGGTCCATGAATAATTTATAATATTGTGCCCTTTTACATTAAGTAAGAGACTTGAAAGGTTGTACATCTGTTTTTTTTTCCTTGGGAGAGGGGTGGGAATGAAAAAAAAAAAACATACACAAAATCGTCAACATTTGATTGCTGGTGAACGCTTGAAAAAAAATTTTACCAAAAAAAAATAACTACTTTTCTTTCACCTATATTTTTTTCTATGTGTGTTAAATCACTGCAAGAGCATCTCGACGTTTTTGTTACTCTAATCGTAAAGTACGTTCATTACTCGCTTTTCTCCCTTTCCTTCTACTGCTTATTATTTGCACTTAAGGATTGTCTGTTATGTCTAGCTGAACAATGAAAAAAACGTACTCCTGAAGCTATTTTTTTTTGCTCATGTGTTTCATTATAAGTTAATTTTGTTAACACATGCCTTACGTCAATACGTGGCAGGTTTTTTTTCTCTTTCCCTTTCGTTATTACATTTGGTAAATGATTTTATTATCTGACTCGATTGTGGATTTTTAGAAAATTAGTTATTCAATTTTTTTATGTGATTTAAAGTGGAATTGCTTATGTTATTTTTTTCAAAACATGCAATGCATAATTTTTCGAAAGCAGGCTGAAATAATGCATTGATATTTTAATAAAAAAATCTATTTATTTACAAAAGTATGATATAAATTTAATTAATAATACTTGTGTCAACACTAAATGACTGAAAAATGGAATTCTCCTGAGATGTTTAATAGTTTATTGAACTTATAATTTTTAAAATACAAATAGAAGATTTCTTTTAAATGAATTTCTGAAATCTAATTATTTTTGCTTACAAAATTATTAGGATAAATTCTATTCAATCGCTATACATTTATAATGCAATGAAGCAAACCTGATTTGTAATTCTTCAATTTTTTTACTTTCCACTTACAAATACATAATAATTTTATCAACTTTTTATATCTCAGTTTATATGAATTTTGAGGAATATAAAAATATCATAGAAAAGAAGTTAATGCATTATAAAAATTGTACATCAATTCTGAGGAAAATAGATAGTTTGTTATAAAATGTTTTTTTTTTTGTTTATTTGGGTTGTAATTTTTTATAACAAGTATTAACTGAAACATATCAGTCTATAAATTATCGAATTTTTTTATATGCCTTCTTTCTGCTATATTTAAAGGTACTTTTAGGTGAATTTTAAACTATGGTAGTTGTGATTATAGTAAAACAATCGATATATATATATATAGTATGATCTTTTCAAGTGACAGATTTTTCTTTAATGTTTGATTATCCTAAGAAGTATGTTGTTGGAGCTATCCATTGATCTACTATCTTATGTTAGTATTAGTTACAGTCCTTTCTTTCCCTATTATATTCCAAAAACGGCTTTTTTAAAAATTAAAGCTAGCGCCTAACAGATTATTTAACAAAATATATAAATGCGACAAATAAAAAGTATTAAGGGGGGGGCTAAAGGATAACTATTTCTTAAAATTAAAAAAAAGAACATATTAATTTCAGAAAAAGTAGAAAATTGATCAAAATACCGATGCATATAAAAATTTCATACAACAAAACGAACAATATTTCGCCTAAGTCAGAACTAATAGCAATAGGCTATTGAACACTTTTTAGGAAAAACTATCACAATCAAACCAATACAAATCTGATAAATTTCATATTTTCTTTCCGGGTTTAATGAAATGAGAATTTAAAATTGTATTAAAAAATAGTTGACTTTTTGCAATTATTGTTACAATTTGAATAAGCACATACATTAAATACATAAATCTAAGATCTGAAGGAATTTAATAAGCCTGTGCTTAAAAATTATTATGCATAACTTTTGCATTGATGGAAACTAATTTTATATTATCATATGTTATTTTTGAAATAAAATATCTAAAATAATATATACAACCAAATAAAATTTATATCAATATAAGAACCACGTGTGTCAAATAAAATAATGTGAACTGGGTGTTCTAAAATAATTTCGTAGTAGAGAATAGTGATTTTAAGCGGTAAAAATAAAGTGATATTTTTATAAGCTCAGATACTAGTTTGTTAATCAATAACATTTAAATATAGTTCGCTCCAATAAATAAAAAAAAAATGAGTTTTAAAAATAGTAAGTTTTAAATTGAAAGTAATAAAAAATTCTCTTTTTAAAATAGCCCATTTTTTCCCTTCTAACTTACATGTGAGTAATTAAACCGTGTTTATTTTTTCTTTGTCCTGGCATAGGGGTAGAGGGTCTTTCTCGTAATCTGAGGGGTCCTGGGTTCTGGCAAGGTTGTTTTTATTCTGTGTTTTGTCTGTGAGATGAGCGAATGACCCCCCAACCCTGTAAAATGAGATTGTGAAAGCAAATGTGGCGTATAAACAACTAAGACTCACTCTTAAAGCCAGATGATGCTACTGAAATAAGAGACATTCTCTCAATTTAAAATCGCTGTCTTCGTCAGCAGGCTTGTCTATATTAAGTGCCATAAACAAAAAAGAAAGTTTATTATTATTTACTGATTCTAATGTTTTACTAAGCTAGTAGTTTTCTATGAAATAATTAAATTATTTTTGTCACAGTATATTTTTTTTAATTAAACATGAATACATTTAATTGAGTTTCTTGACCATGTTTTACTTTTAAATGTCATGAAATTCTTATTCTTTAACTGCAATTTCTAATGATTTTTAAATTTATTATTCTTTCTTTACAGGGAATGAATTAATATTAATTATTTGTTAGCACTTGTCCACATTCCAAATGTTTTTTCCTTATTTCTTTGAACTACTTTTTAATATTTGGCGATTGGAAATGGGTCATTTTTTAACTATTTCTCATCAATTCAGTTTTAAATTTATTATAAGAGTTCTTTATTTTTTATTATAATTTAGTTCTTGATTTTCAGACATCGAAAGGCAAAATTACTGTATATGATCAAATAAATTTGTATCTTGTTTCTAAAATAATAAATTATTTTTAATGCAGAGGAATTTTAAACTTATTTTTTGATATTCATTTGCACAATTAAAATTCTTTGTAGTAATAATAATAATTTTGTAAATAATAATCTTCATTGAGTATTGATATTAAGAATCAATATATATTCCATCATAATGTGCATTGTCATGTCTCTAACCACCTCGGGGCTGATTCTTCTGTCCTAAAAAGGATGTGAAATGAAGAGAAGAGTAGTTGAGTAGAAGTAGAAGCCATGATTAATTAAGTAGTCTGGACATGGAGAGTACTCGCGATTGGTAAGAATTTTGAGGAGAACACAGAGTATTCCTGAGTGGAATGTACAGTTATTACATACAATATTAAGAAACACCTTTTATATTTTATGTGTGTTATGTTTTATGCTAACATATATTTCTTAACTTTTTTATAACCCAAATACATGAATAACAAATATTTATGCATTCCTATAGATATTCGTAATATGCAAGACATTTATCATACAATCAGCGATTATGAAAAAAAAAATAAAACATACAAAATCCTTATATGAAAAAATTTCATTTGTTGTACCGATAAAAATGCTTGAATCTTTAATGTAATTAACTCAATGAAACACAAAAAGTTAGAGGCTCCATAATTAAACTTTATTTCACCTCAGAACATCGGAATCTTTGTTTAATGTAATAATTTCATGGTTAACTGCATTTTTTGGAAGAGGTATTCAGCAAACAAATGACATTAAGTATATATTTTCTTGGAAATACCAACATAAAACCTAATGTACGAAACACAAACATTATATCTATCTATCTATATATATATGTCGAAGATATGAAAATACCAAAAATATAAATGTTATTTGATTGAAAAAACTAATTAGATTGGAAAAAAAAACCTATATGTACTTGAAATTCCTCTAAGTACGGGCATCTTAACATTCTGCAGCAGCATTTTTTCCCAACACTTTACAGTTTTTTTACCCTTGTTTTTGCCCTTTTTTGCCCTAGTGCAGAAAATGTTCATGAATAATTCATAATATCGTGCCCTTTTACATTAAGTAAGAGACGAGAAAGGTTGTACATCTGTTTTAGGGAAGAGGAGGGGTAAGAAACAAAATCGTCAGCATTTGATGGTTCACAAGACTGCTTAAAAGAAACGTTCCTTTAAAGAAAATTAACTGCTTATTTTCCCCTCCACAGTTTTTTTTCCCGTATGTGCTTAATCATTGTAAGGGCGTCTCGACATTTTTGTCATTTTAATCGTAAAGTTCGTTTATTACATGATTTTTTCTCCATTTTCTTTTGCAATTTATTATTTCTGCTTTTGCGTTAGATATTGTGTCAAGTTAACAATAAAAAAGCATTCTTGATAAAAGCTTTTGGTTTATTTGTTTTGACTTATTTCTGCTAACATTTTTTTTCCTTTTGAATTCATAAAGTTTTTGTCATTCTTTCTTTAATAATGCTTTTTATGTGACTTAATTAGTTAACTCAATCTGAATTAACAAATGATGTTTTTTCTAAATACAGCGTGAGTTTTTCTGTTTTTGTCTTGTTTTGGACATGTATTTCAAGTCGGATCAAATAAGGCACGGAGTATGACTAAAGTGGCATATTATATGATGACTTTAATTTCCAGAAAACTAATCAGATTGATTTTTTTACGTTTCCAAAATTTAAATTTAATTAGTGATAATTATATTTCTGATCTATCTATGTTTTTATCTTCCAAATGTAGCATTTTTTACAAACTTGTTTACTTGTTGTAATATAGTAATTAACGTTTTTAACAATCAAATAAATGGTATGGAATAAATTAGCGATCAAAATAGTTTCTTACAAATTTATTTTATTTAAAAAAATATTTCGAAAAATTATTTATGCCCTTTTATTCCGTTTTCTCAATTTCAGTCTTAAAAGTTTTTATTTGATGTTAAAATTGTCGGGGCCAGAAACTAAAAATTGTTTCGATCCTGCTTTTTGGTATTCTTATATGTACACACACAAATACACGCATAAACACACGCACATGCATAAACATGTATAAACACATACACACACATATATATATATGCACATATACACACACATACATATATACACACACACACATACAAATATATATACACTTACCCACACGCATATATATGTGTGCGTTTATGATATCTGGATGTAGGGATCTACGAGTTTTTGAGTGAATGCGTACTTGCTATCAAAGAGAAGTAAGTAAGCAATGAATGGGAGAAATGTGTAATAAAAGAATCAAATTAAATCACTTTTATTGCATTACTCATCTATCACTTAAATGTGGAGAGAAATTGCTGTGTTTGTATATTTTTGATATTGATATCTTTATTACTTTATTTATTTATTAAAAATGAAACTCATAGATTGTTACAGAATGAATAAATAAGTGACGCAGTGTTCAGCAGACAATCAATCTTATTAATTTTTTACAGGAAGTAATTTATAAAAGTATTACATTTCAAATCAAGATGCCTACATACTGACACCATGAAATAAAATATTTAATTTATTCAATGCTTATAAAAATATTTCTACCTTGTTACTTGAATATTATACATGGAAACGAATGGAGTATTCTTTTAGACAAAATTCTATTGAACACTGCATTATATATATATATATATATATATATATATATATATAATGCATATATATATATATAGCGCACACTAAACACTATGATTGCCTTTTAAATTATAAATTTGAATTTTAGTCTTGTTTGAATCCGAAATAGTTTTTGGTTTGGTTTCCATAATATATGTGATTAATTTGTATTTTAGTGGTAGTTGCATTCGCGCACACTAAATACAATGATAACTTTTTAATTTTTGAAATTTTAATCTTCTTCCTCCAATTGCAATTGTAAAATTAAAATCTTAATTTGAAACTATGAAACATATTTTTTAAGAATTAATTTTGGGATTTTTTTCTGGTTTTACTTTTTCGAGAATTCCTTGTTTTTACAGGTTAGAGAGATAATTTTAATTATATTAAAGGAATAGAATTGAAATTAAAACAATTTATAATACAAAATTTCATTATTTCATTTATAAAAGCTACAAATAATTTCATTAAGATTTAAAAATTGAAACGCTTAAATATTAATTCTTTAGCTTAAAAATAAAATAGACTTTCGGATAATAAATCAATAGATGACGCTCAAAACCTCCATTTATTATTATTTTTTTCACAGTAATCAATTCGGATAACGGTTAGCGGATAGGATAGTATTGTTGGAATTTCTTCGCCTGTTGCTGGTGTGTTCTATCCTTTTTAATTGTTGGTTGTATATTCTTATGTAAGTTTATTTCATATATTTTTGTATGTATTCTTACTTCATTTGATGATGATTTTAATGTTATTTTGTGTCTTTGCTATTAAATTGATGTTTCTCTTTGGCCTTAATTTCCGGGGGATTTTCGGGTCACGAGGTGTCACTTACTTTTGACCATTGTCCACCGATGCCTCACAGAAAAAATCCCTTATTTTGAATCCTTGCCTGAGGGTGACCCTTGAGAAAGTCTTCAGGCCGGATTCTTTTCAAATTTTAAATTTAAATTTTGATCTTGTTCGAATTCGAAGTATTTGGTTCAGTTTCCATAGTTGGTTCGTTTTCTCTTGTATTGCTAATTTATATATATATATATATATATATTATTGCTTTGATACTTACTATATATTAACATAAAAACGTGAATCAGAACGAATCCGTTTTTTTTTCATACCATAAGCACAAATTTAAATAAAGAAGTAATCAAAACCACCTTAGAAACCAAATAAAAAAATCCACTTATTCAGATTAATATCTTTTCCAACAATGTTGAAAAAATAGCATATTTTTTTTAACATTTATAGTTTTTGTATGTTTTTATTTTGAATTATATATGATGACGCTCAACTGACCATCTTACTTTCCAGCCATGTAATTTCAAACATTTTTTGGGGAAAATTACTATGTATGAAACAAGTGTTTCCATATTTTTTATAAAGTAACTTTTTAAGCGTTTTGTTTTTAAAAAATTGACATACAGTAAAAAATAATATATTTCTCAGAACAATAAGCAGAAATCTGCATAGAACACATATCAGAGCTCATCTAAGCAAAAACAAAACAAATTCTTAAGATATCGATCTTAAGAACATTCCCCCTCCTTTTACACTATCATTTCCGGAGTTTTTTTTTAAACACCTTCCTTCCCACCCCATATGATTGCACCGACATTGTACGTCGTTCAGCCATCCTATTTTGTCATGATTTCTTTTTTTCATTTTTTTTCTCTCTTGCTCGTTGGATATCCAATTTTTCTTCAGCAGCAGCCCCTCCTTGTACAGCACCTTTCCTGAGAAATGTACAGATGTCGGGACGGCGAAGACATGCTTTCATCAATACACGTCCTTCAAGGAAAGGAGGGCCTTTGGCGAGTATCAAGGACTTCTTCTATGGCTGTTAATTGAGCCTCGCACTGAAGTGGGGCTTCACTTTCTTTGCTTTTTTGGTGGTGTTTCTCTACCCTTATGCTTGTAGTTGACTCTTGTATGTTTAGTTTCATTTCTGCCAAGCTGTGAAAGGGAGAGTTTTTTAGATAGTTTTTCAAGTGCCCTTGTCACTGCGTACGAAATATGTTTGAGGGGCTTTTGTCAGACCTGTAAAACACTGGAGAAGAGACAATAACAAAAAGATGTTATTAATAAAATTATCAGTTTTCTTACATAATAATGCTGAATTTATTTCTTCTTTCATTTAGAATATTATAATCCAAGAAAAAATATATTTCTATGTATATGTTTGCGATATTTGTCGAGTCTGTAAGGAGATTACTTATTAAGACTTACTTATTATTATTAAGACTTACTTATAATAAAATTAGCTGTTTCTTTACATAATAATATTGAATTTATTCGTCTTTCAATTAGAATATTAGAGCTAATTTACAAAAATTTGGGAAGAATATATATATATATTTGAGGTATTTGTTCAGTCTGTTAGACGATAAATAAAAGTGATGCCAATGAAAAGCCATGTTTCAGTTTAGTTAATTATAAAATTAGCTTTTCACTTACACATGAATACAGAATTTATTTGTTATTTCATTTAGTATATTGGAACGAATTTATAATAATTGGGGGGGGGGGGGTATTTTTATGTTTCTTTGCTTAACATTTTGTAATACATTTCTGAGCATTTAGATGCCATTTAATTTATATTATCAAGAAAATACATGAGCTAAAATGAATTTAAACATATAAATCAACCTTAACTTTATATTTTATGCCATTTTTGAGAGTCATACGTCCATGAAAGTAATATGAAAGATGCAAGAAATTCGAGTTCAGTTACTTAATTTTGAACTTAATTACAGTTATTTAAAATCACAATGGTTTAAGAAAAAATTGTTTTAAAATAAATCTTTTAATTCAAGTCATAACTATTGAATAGATCTGAATATTTTTTAGTTAGTTTTCATTGACATTTATATGATAAATTTCCCCTCACCTTTTGGGATGAAAAATATTATTTTGGGAATGATAACTGTTCTACCACTTATATAATGGGAGAAATAAAGTTTGAATTTTAGAATTGGTATCTTTAATCCCTGCTTTTGAGCATACCCAGGTAGCACAGCCTGTCGCACAATATTATTCAATATTGTAAACTCTAATATTGTTCTTTATTTTACAATATATAGACTTTAATATTGTTTAATATTGTTCAATATCGCATAATATATAGACTTTAATATTGTTCAATATTATTTGATAAATAATATTGTGAATATAGATCAATGTTTTATAATATTGTATAATATTTGTGTGCTTTTAGGAATTATAATAATTATTTATTTATATAGGAAAAAAATATTAAAGTCTATTCGCTTCATTTAGGTATTTCAAAATTATTATATAATAAAGATATTCCTATTACATGTTTTTTGATTCTCTTAGATGTCATAAGATATCAAAAATTGAATAAAAATCAATGCTATAACAGTAACCGCTTTCTTTGGTCCTCTAGTGGCTACTGCAATAAATAGTAGTTCGTCTTGGAAGAAAAGGGTAAAGTGATGTTACAGTTAGTCATTTTAAATGTGTAATTAAATGTTTTGTCCCCTAGTAAAACATGTATTTTTATTTCAATTATGTATTTTAATTTAATTGACCTAATCTTTTGTATTTAATATGTTTTTTTGGCATTATTTAAGTTTTGGCGCCTTTACAGTCACAATGTATTTAATATGTGGTATTCGACTATCAAATGACATAATTTCAGACTTTTAGTCTTTGCATTGCTTAAGTAATCTTATTAGTCGATTAATTAGACTACTTAAATTTCATGAAATCGTGTAAATCTCAACGAAAGATTTAATTAAAAACATTCTATTATATTTTAAAAACTTACCATTTATTTGTTTCTTACAAAGTCTATGGGTGAAATTCTGGGTTTAAAATGCTGTGAAATATTGGAGAATAAAATGTCATAAATATTTGGTTTATCACTTGCTTATAAAAAACATTCATTCTTAAGACTTCTCATGTATATTTAAAGTGAATTAAAATAATATAAATTCTAAGAACTGAGATCTTCCAGTCAATAATTATTTCATATATACAGTATTATTTGAGAATAAATTTTTCATGCATTTTCATTTATAAGTATGACAATTATATTGTGATACTGAAAAGCATTCATCATTAAAACGTCACTATGGATTGATTTTCAATTCATGTATCGGATATTTCAGCAATGTATTCCATTTCCATTTCTATAAATGATTTGAATTTTCTGGAAACGGATAATCATTCATTTATTCTAGAATGAATTTGACAAGGCGTTTCATTTCCCCAAGCTACTGTTGGTTAGTAGTTACATTTATGGATAATCTTTAAACGGGATGAGCTGCAAGTACGATCGATTTAAGTACAGTTCATTGAAATACATCGTATAATGTGAGAGGAAATTTCTCTTATAATAAGAATATTTAAACGTATCTCATATAATAAATGAATTAAATATATAATGTTAGAATAATTTTATTGCAAAATGTGGATGTTTAAATAAATCTATAATGTGGTTGCAATTTTCTTTTATGTAAAGGGAATTATAAAAAACATAACTGCTATTGTCCAAAATTCATTGCCCAGATTTCTGAATACCTCCATATCGAATAAGAATTATGTAAAATAATTTCTTTCTACAATATCTATGCATATGTGAATAGAACTTTTAAAATTTTAACTAGTTAAAAGTATAATAGTTGATTTACAGGGATCTATCAGGGTGACCAAGGTTTTTATTCTTTAAACATTGATCATAGACATATAATGTAAATTAAAAAGGTTCGTAAAAAAAGGTGCAAAATGTTATGAAATTTATTCAAATTTCAGGGAATTAAACTTTAAAAAAATACAACATTTGAATTTTTATACGGACCCAGAACAAAAATATTCCCAAGGAGTAAAATTTTCTCCATCCTCTAATAAGGTCATGCACAAAATTTCCAACACTTTATCACGAAAAGTCTCAAATATATGAAACTACATAAATGTTGAATAAATTACATTTTGATGCCTGGATATGAGTCCACAAAAAGGAAAATTCGTGTCAAATGTTTGTGTTTTAGGGGTCACATACATATTAACAAAGAAAGTAGTGATTGAGTAAATAAATAAGGATTTTGCTATTTATTGGCTCAAAAGTGTTCAAAAGTTTTAGAAATAATAATTTTAAAGAAAGATTACAAAGAGTGTTTTTTTACAAATTAATTGATTGTGCTATTTATAATTATATTCTGTAATAAGTGATATAAAATTTTAAAGTATTTTTAAGTAAACATATATTTTAAAATTTGTATTTAAAACTGAAGATATGAAGCATATTTTATTCCATGATGATGAAATGATAACGCATTCCTGCGTCGCGTCTTCTGCACCGAAGCTGTAAGCATTTGCATTTTAATATGTGATCGATCTTTCACGAAGTTAGTTTAAACCTATCTTTAAGAGTTTTTTCATAACATTCTGGAATTTTGTACATGTTCTTATTAGAGGATAAGACACGTTTTACTCCCTGGGAATATTTTTGTGTGGGGTCCACATAAAAATCTAAATTATATATTTTTTAAAGTTTAATTCCCCGAAAATTTTAATCGAATTCATAACATTTTGCACCTTTTTTTAAGCATTTTTGTAATTTACAGTATATGTTTGTGATCAATAATTTTGATGAGACACCCTATATATGCATTTCATTAAAATTGAAAATAAAAATTTAATCTGTATAAATAATTTAGTTTTGTGTAGGATATACTGTAAATATAGCAATGGAAATATTGTAAACACTGCTTTTAACATTGAAAGAAAGAGTTGTTTGAATTGTAAAAAGTGGTATTAATCATATTCTTTATATATTACTGAAGTTATTGGATAACCCAACTTTTGAGATAAAATGTCAACATAGAAAAACCGATGAGAAAAATAATGCTGGAAGTTAATTATTATACAGAGGGCATAATATTTTTATTTATTTCATAATATCTAAAATGTTTAGTTTTGAGCTTACATTTCCATCGAAACTACGTCAAGATCTGCCGAATCCGAGAGGTCATGACTTTTAAGATCATTACTCAATTTCGGAAGACATAAATCTTTCTAGTTCTTTTCTATGACTATGGAAATAGTGATTTCTAAATATCTTACAGTGCATGGTATAGTGGTCATTGAAGATAATGCAGTAGTGATGTTAATGATCACGAAGATGTTATCAAACACTTTATAAGAAAAGATGCCATCAACATTTGAATAAACACGATTCTACGATTTAAAGAAAATTTTATAGATGTAATGTTGGAATCTTTTAAAAAAACTGAACATTTTAATCAAGGTATGTTATTAAAAATATTTATGTATTAAGCAGGATAGAAGCTATTAGGTAGTTTGGGATATAGTTTAAAGTCAATAAGAATGTTTCATTCATAATTATTAATCTCTTATTTTTAGCTTGATTTTAAATCTACATGATTTAGGATACATGAAGTATCAGCACTCTAATATGGTTCGTGGTGTAAAAAAAAATTCGTTAATAAAGTTTTAAAATCAAGCTAAAAATAAGAGAATAACAACTATGACTAAAGCTTTCTTTATTATATGAGCAAGAATTTTCTTTATGACTAAGATTCAAACTCGATCAATGATACTTCATGAAATATCTTGAATGCATATCGAAATGAGCAGATATACAAATACTAATAAATATATTTATTAATGTTTTTTATAGGTATTGATAATAAAGTATGCAATGAAATGTAATGTAAAGAATAAGAATGATTTAAACATAAGCAAAGAGCAATAAATAAAATAATGAGATAAATTCTTTACTATGCTTTCATGATAAAATTTAAGAAATAGCTTCTTATCAAGTGATCATTGTGCTTTCATCATGATGAATAATGTATGACTGACACCAAGTTATAAATACCCAAAAGATTTTGATTACAAATGCCAATACTCTTATGAAATATTTTTTCAAAGCGTTGTACCAAATTGCAATGAAATTTAAATTTGTCTGAGACATTTCGGAATTTTATTAATCTAATTTGAATCAACTTTGAATCAGCTTTTTGGACAGAAACAAGATTAACTAAATTCTCTATACTATCCCATTCTCCTTCACATTCATATTTTGAACATATTGCTGTAAGGAGAGCAGAGAACGCCATAAAAACTATTATATTATCTTCTACAAGCTAAAAGCTCCCAAAAATAAAATACCCCCAAACCGCAGATATGGACATATATTTTTAAAAAGAAAACAACATTTAAAACATATCGAACAACAGAAAAAATATACACCAATAAAAAAAAGACCTGCTATGCTGTTCTTTCAACCAGTTGCGTCCAGAGTTCATCGAATATCTATAAAACGCATCTAGGAAATACTTCCGGGCGAGGATCGATACAAAGATAGGACGATGCAAGAGCAAAATCCCGAGGTATAAATACATAACCAGCAGCGAAATATGCTTGCAAGAAGCAGAAAAGTATCTAAGTAAACCGAAACGGTGCTCTGAGTATCGATTTTGAATTTAAAGAGGAGTGCTATATCGATATGTCCCGAGGTTACAGTTCGTGATAAACATTTTCACGAGTACTAAAATTCAGATTCTGCGCATTTTTTCGGAGGGCAGTGTAAGCAATTTCTAAGATAGAAATTTTGGCATGGTATATTGGTAAAATGTTTCTAAACTTGTCTAGGAAACTTTCCATCAAACTTTTTGTGATATCCAATCTAAACACGAAATATCATATAATAAATATTGATTGATTTAAAAATAAAAATAAAATATTATGTATATTATTTTAGGAAGCATTTTAAAATATGAAAAAGTATATGGATATAAGCTAAGAAATATTCATGTATTTTATTTTTAGTAGAAAAATAATATTTTTTCATAGTACGGTTATCTGAAAAAATTAATTTTAAAAAAATCAAAAAGTTTAATTTCACTGTCCTCCTACTGTTTTTGGTAAATCAGGCATATTAATGAATGTATTCATAAATTAATCATGTATTTTTCTCAAAAAGGTAGATCAATAAAACTTTAGGAATTAGGTAAAGATATACAGGGAAGCCATGAAATCCTGTACGCTATGCATGGAAATCCTCATTTTTTTGAAAATGTAACAGTTTAGATTCTATTATTCTATTCTACTTTATCAGAAACAAATATCTCGGTGTGTGAAGTTGATAAAATATTCATATTTTTCTTGGCAATTATTCTCCGTGCAAAATTTTTTTTTGTGTTAAAAAAAAAACTAAGCAAAAAAAATCTAGAGAATATATTCAAAGAAAACATATACTTTGACTTCATTCATATTGAACTTCCCGAATATTCTAAAAAATTTAATTATCAAAGAGTTCTCAAATTATTTAGTTTATTATTATGTTAATAGCTATATCTAATATTTTTAAATTAATAGCTAAAATAATATCTCAAGTAGATGAGCATGAAGTAATTTTAAAAATGAAAGAAGAAAGAAACATTTAAAAACTAAAATGGAAGAAGAAATGTTCGCTGTCAAAAATAGAAAAGTCATGCATTGTGTTTTTTCAGTCAATTTTGTATGCAGTTCATCTATTATACATCAGATAAATTTAAAAATACATTGGAATAATATACACTTATCCTGTATCGAAATATATTGAGAGGAAACTAACAAAATGAACTGAAAAAGGGTTTTGTAAAATCATTAATATAAACAGCAAAAATGCATGGCTAAGTTTTCAAATTATGGTTCGTAATAAATATCTTTATGAGTATTAAAGTTACATTATATATTAAAATATTTATTAATTTAGTGCAGCATAATAAAAGTTTTATAGATCATTAGGTAACAATAAAATGTTTTCCAAAGGCAAGCTAAATTATGGTATGCAGCTTCCCATATTTCTTGAAAAAGTTCATTTTATTTTTACAAAATTTGGAAAATTTTATCTTTTTATTTTAGCCTTATTTTATTACATTATATATTGTAACCATGTATAGCGTGACTCAAAAAAATTGAACTGCAACTTTTATTCTCCAAATATTGATCAAAAACACGTGCTGTAAATTAAAAAAGTTGCTTAAAAAAGGCGCAACATGTTATGAAATCGATTAAAATTTCAAGAATTAAACTTTAATATATACAAACTTTAATTTTTTTTATATGGACCCCTTACAAAATAATCCATATGAGTAAAATGTGCCCCATCCTGTATCAAGGTCATGCTCAAAGTTTCAGTATTTTATCACAAAAGTTTCAAAGATATGAAACTACATCAATGCTGACTTAAACCACATTTCGATGCCTGGATATGAATTCGTAAAGCTGAAAATTTATGTCAGGGGTCGTACGCAAATTAACAAAAAAAGTAATGATTGAAAAAATTAATAGCAATTTTTCTATTTATCTGGTTCGAAAGTACTAAAAATTTGTCGAAATAATAAATTGAAGGAAATATTACATAAATTATTTCAAGTTCACTGGCTGTACTTTTTTAAAGTTATATTACGTAATTCATTATATATAATTTTAAAGAATTTTTCGGGTAGCTCAGATTTAAAAATTTGTATTGATAACTAAAGACATGAAGCAAATTTTACTTCCTTACTAGACGCCTTTGGCTACCAGCTGGTCCGCCAATCTTACGATATATAAAATTGTCAATTAAATATTTTATGTGACTTGTCATTGTCAATTAAATACATTAGGTAACTTGTCTTTTAATGGCGACTTCATCAAAAGGTTCAAATTTTGATTCTCAAATAATTCACTCATGCAGTTATAAAGGCCTTAAACACGCAATGTACTGTATGTCTAATTATCTATCAATTCTCAAAAAATTTAAACTTTAAATTAAAGTAAAACTGCAAATTAATATAAAAGCATTTTTTAACCTTAATCAAGCATTTTTTTAACCTTAATCAAACATTTTATAAAAAAACATAAATAAAAGAGAATTATTATGTGTACTATTGAATAATCACAATAATATTGAATAATCACAATAATATTTCAAGAATATTCAACAAAAAATACTTAGATTCATCACAAAATGCATGCTTTAGTTTTACTTTCAAAAAGACTTAAATGATTCATATAATAATATTTTGCTTTGTTTTGGTCTATAAACATAATTAAAAAACATTGAGTCTAAATTTTATACACCTTTTGGTTTTAAGGTATCATATTCTATGAAATATTCCTGACACTTCGACTTTCAAATAAATAAATGGAAGTTTATATCTTCTATCAAATCTGATCGCCTTCTGAAGTTTTCAATATAAATGTTTGGAACATTCAACATTTTCCTTCTCAGGCCACTCAGTCTTGAGAAATCCTGGATGTTGATTGGGGAATAGCGATCTTCAAATACTCATAAATCAATCAGTTTTAGAAACTTAGTTGATTGAATTTTATCATTTTTTATTTAAAAGCTAAACATTCGTCATTTTTAAAGCATTTATTGGCTCATGTTACTTACTATATAGTCATGTTACTTACTATGTTTACTACATTTAGATCATTTTTATAGATGCATCTCTCTCTCTCTCTCTCTGTATATATATATATATATATATATATATATCTATCTATATATATATATCTCCAATACGCGTGTGCCGCATAATAAAGGTCATAATGACATTTTAATATGTTACGTATATCTGTTCTGATCTTTTATATACAGTCGATTCCGGTAAATCGGACCACATCGGGACAGGATCATTTTGATCCTAATAACCGGCTGGTCCGATAACACGAACATGCCCTATGTTACAAGATGAGACCTGCTATACGTAACATATTAAAATGTCATTATGACCTTTATTATGCGGCACACGCGTATGGCGAACATACAAACTAGAACTACTGTTGCTTATGAACTTTATTCATTGAAAAATAAATTTACAAACAAATTCTTCGAAACGATCTACACGATACTCATCATGTGAAGCACAATAAAAAAAAGTTCTTATCATACTCCAGTCAACGTTTGAAGAACTTACAGCCGAGCTGCCCGTTCTAAGAAACTAAGTGCTTGCTCACCTCCCACTGGTTCTTTTCCCTTTCGGACTTCCTGCTGTACAAGCCGACTTGTGGCTTCTTTTTAATTTTCCCTGCCACGTTCTTTGGTCCGTTTAAACGGAATTTTGGTTCAAATAAGCGAATAATATTAGGTTTATGTACATAGGATTTGTTTCGGTTCTTTAAGATTCGGTCCGAATAAGCGGCTGGTCCGATTACCCGGTGGTCCAATTAACCGGATTCGACTGTATATATGTATATATTCTTTGAAAACTAAGCAAACTAGTAAACTGGTTTCGAAAATAAGGTTTTCTTTTTTACACAAGTATCCACGTTTATTGATTAAATTATGTTAATTTTTTTTTACTTTGTATTTGTGAATTAATTAAAAGTGATTATTTTTCTTCTTTAATAAAACATTTAGTTCTTTTCTTTGCCTAAAGCATCTTAAGTAAGAATTTCATTTTACAATGATTAAAAAAGTTTAAATAATATTTCTAAATTAAAAAATAGAGATTTTAAACATTAAAATGATATATAATTAATATTATAATTAAATATTTTGCATAAGATTGAATTCTCTGCCCGCCAATTTACTTAGAAAGAACTTTCTAAACTGTGAAATATTATTCAGTTATAACACCAAAATCGCTGAGTGATCGAGGTTACAAAATTTTAAATTGACATAAAATGGATATAAACAGAGCATGCTTATTGTAAATACCTGTGAAAGGATCCAGGACTATATTTAGAAGCTTTTTCTTTGCATCCAGTTTACTCAGCAATAGTTAACCATGGTTTAAATACACATTAACATAAAACAGTTAAAAGCTTGAAAAAATCTACCTTTGAAATATAATGGGGAACGGAGAATGGGCTAACAGCGAACACAAATTATGTCCCAAGGTCAGGTGATTTTATCTTGTCCTACACCAAATTAAGATTGCACTACATCTATCAGTATCCCAGTTCTATGGTTCCTGCATTACTTCATCTGCACTGAAGCTGCAAACATTTGAATTTTAATTTGTGATTGAGCCTCCAGAAACTTCTTTTAACATATCTTTGATATTTATTGTGATAAAATACAGAAATTCATGCCTATCCTTATAAGAGAATAGGGCATATTTTATTCACTGAGCTTTTTTTATACGGGATTCATATAATATTTTTAAATTTGTATTTTTTTACAGTTTAATTCCCTCAAATTTTTAATAGATTTCATAACATTTTGTACCTTTTGTTACGTAATTTTGTAATTTACAGTATATGTCTATGGTCAATATTTAAGGAATAAAAGTAGAGGTAAAGGCTTTTGATACACCCTCCATAACATAATCATGCACTTATATGCGTTACATATAGTCACCATTCCAAAAATCATCATCTTTATATATATATATATATATATATATATATATATATATATATTTGCTGATCTAACATAAGCTTATGTGGAAAAACAGCTATTATGTTGCTTCCGATGTCCTTAATGCACCATATTTAGTAAATTGTTCAAAAATGAAACATTACATATATATATATTTAAACATATAAAATATATTATGCCATTTTATTTATCAATTGTTTATAAACTTTTTACTCCCCCTTTTGACAAGGGATAGAATGTCCTTTTTTGACAAACAGTGGAAGAAGACAAGACGAATTTTGATATATATTTTTCTTTTCTTACATTTTGAAAAGATTCTTATACCTAAGATTATGAATAAGAATAACCTAATATATGAGAAATCATTAGTTTCTTTTTTGTCTGGATTTCATATTAAAATGCCACATAAAAGTAACGCTGTGGCACATAATACGATATTAAAACCTTCATTCGCAAACAAGCGTCGCTTCATTATTCACCCTCATCAAACACATTTCTCATATAACATCTCCTTTTATAAGCTCTCGAATGGTCTAATTTCGTTCATTAACTCAAGACTTCAGTGCAGGTTTCTCAGCAAATGAATGAATAACTAGATGTTGCAACAATCTTCTCGCTCGGATCTCTCACCTCGCTTAGCGGCGAATAAACAACATTTCTACAATGCAACTCATTTAACGGTCTCCGGAGCTTCGCATTCAACATCTGAAAGACAAACATGACAAGGAATAGGTGTATGTAAATTGCAGTGCCCGCTATGGAGGTTATTTAAGACATCAAGTTTATGCCGCTGACATTTGTCTGATTGAAACGAGGAACTGGTTTAGAATCAAAATGTTACAACAATGGGTTTGTTGAACAGGTTGCATAATGGATGTGTTCAAAAGCCACTCAGCTTGGAATTTGAAGTCTTCAAATAGATGTTTGTATCAATCTTGGGTTATTTATGCTTATCTAATATGCGTAGTTAAACTTGTTAGTTTTAATTTTAATGAACTGGATCATATAAATGACAGTAGAAGTATATGAAATTTTCTATATTTTAATTTAGTGAAAATGTGTCTTATTATAAATATGCTTTGGTATTCATGTTTATATCATAAATATAATATCAGTAAATTAAACTTAAACTAATGTGGAAGAGAAATAATTTAGAAAATGCTTGTCTTGTATTAATTTTTGTATGGCTAATGTTCTATATTCTTTAGAAAATTGGAAATTTGTCAAAATTTAAAATGGCACTGAATATTGTTACATGTATGAAATATTTAAAGAAGAAATCCTAATTTTAAGAAATTTACTATTTTTAAAAACCTTATTTGACGTTTGAAATCTGAAATGTATTTAGTGTTCATAAATTTCTTTATGGTGAAGGTGTCATTTTTTATCAATGTATTGTATGCTAATAAATGAGAAGGATCCTAAAACAAAAGAAATGAATATTACTTATTCTAACACCACACACTTTTATTAAAAAATTGATATAATTTTCATTGATATTTTTTGTAAATGTGGTAAAGTTTTCAATCTCATTTTTAAAGAACTAATCGCGTTTCTAGCTCTTATTGCATTATTTTGTTGCTTTTTCTTATAAGAAGCATTATGACATCCATGCTCGTTAGAAAATCAGAAATTTTCTTATATATTGTTTTAAGTGTAAATATTTTTTGAAGTCTATGCTTGGTGAAATTTGATATAGAAACTGGCATATATTTCTAATCTGTTTAGACAAAGCTTATGACAAATTAAATTGTATAAATATCTGCATGCGAATTTGCTCAGAATTTCTTACAAAAATTTATCTTCTTTAAAAAAAAACTATATCTTTATCAATTTACTTCATAGAAACGTAGTTACTAATACTTAAACCTAATTTGAATGCAAACAATTTCACATTGTTACTCAAACCTTATTTCAGGATCCTCAAAGGTAAATGAATGCTCAATTAGATTTTGTAAAAAGAAAGCTATTCATCTGCCTCTTTCAGTTTTGTTAACAGTAAATATTCGCATAAATTAATTGTTTTCAGAAATTAATTTCAGCACTTAAAAGGAAAAAATGTCATTAAAAGTATTAAAAATAACTGTAATATTCTGTATACAGTTTATTTAGACTGTATAGTTTTTGCCAGATGCCTATGATTTTAATTAGAAAATTGTCATAGATTTCTGCAACTTTTCGAACTGTGATTTGATTTTAAGGAATTATTTATCTAAACTCTTAGCAAATTTGTTCGTTCGTACTAAAAATACATAATATTAAGTATCCACAGTGTTTATATATATATATATATATATATATATATATATATATTTGTAGTACATACCATTTGAACATTTGGGCCGCGGTAGCCTGGTAGAGCGTCAGTCTCGTAACCGAAAGGATGAGTTCTACCCTCGTCTCGGCCAAGGATCGTCGTTGGATGATGGCAGTTGGGGCATGTTAAAAATGCCATGACTGCAAAGTTCTCCAAGTTCCCATAAAAAATTATACCTCTGGTTGCACTGAATCAGGGATGAGTCGGTCTCTGATTTGGATAGAAATTCTGATTTGCGGATGGATTAATGAATTCAACCACCCTTTAAAAACCGTTGTGTCGTATGTGTTCGAGCAAAGTTGTAATGTCACCTTGACGGTGCTCGTTAAAAACGAAAGGCCCACACTTTTGCCTTAATTCGAAAGACCTCCGCTCATTCGGGTTTGATATGACCAAGTGGCATTAGTCTCACCACCATCACCCACAACATTTTGAACATGGCAAATAATTTTAAATAGACATTATTTTCAAATTTGAAACTAATTTGCAAGCAAGATGATTTTTTGAATTTTTATTATTTGCTTCTCTTGCAAAAACCAAAATTGACTGGAAATTTCATAAAAATTATAAACATTTTACTATTTCTTAAGACAAATACAATAAAGTTTATGGATGACCATGATTATGAACTTCTATGTTTTAAAGGAATATCCAAAGAATTTTTAATTCATTGTATGGAAATTTTGTTTATGGTACCAAATGTGTTATAATTAAGCATTGAAGTCTATAGAATATTATTTACATCAATTAAAAGAGGCTAGCAATGTGAAGTCTCATGATATTTTCGCAAAGAATGATAATTTAAGTTTAGTTTGATACATCAACTACATTTTTTTAAACAATACACTTCAAAATGTATTATATATTTATGCATTTGCCTATGCGCGCACACACACACACACGTGTGTGTGTGTGTGTGTGTGTGTGTGTGTGTGTGTGTGTGTGTTATATAAGGTTTAGTATATGTAAAATTCGATTCAATGAGCTAGGTTCTTATTCACAATAGATTTGTTCTAGTCAAATTATTTTTCAATAGTATATAAAGAATTTATTAGATTTTAGTATGCGAATCAAGCATTATATTCGTCAACTGAAATTGATTCAAAATCAGATATGTTTTTTAACTTCTATTCTTCTTTCATGTAGCTCCAAAATTAATCATTAGTTTATTTAAATTCAACCAAACTGATTTCTTTACATTTAAGCAAAAGCAAATTCTGAGTATTAGTTCATAGATTTTATTTCTTTTCATTTTCAAATTAGTGATCATCTTCTTTCCTTTATTGTTTAAGACACACAAGCAATTATATTACATTCAAACGGAGCAGTTATTTTTAATAAAAAGAATGTTTTAAATATTGGACATTATAAGACTCACTCATATTTACATCAAATATTAAAAACTTTCTGTTGTTTTGAAATGTATCGA
Source organism: Argiope trifasciata (assembly GCA_026543055.1). Taxonomy (NCBI): domain Eukaryota; kingdom Metazoa; phylum Arthropoda; class Arachnida; order Araneae; family Araneidae; genus Argiope; species Argiope trifasciata. The sequence continues at coordinate 92,748 of JAPMOQ010051006.1, forward strand.
GAAAAGTCGATTTTAAAATCTATTTTTCATTTCTTACACTCTAGAATGTATGAGCTAATTTTCAAAAATACCTTATTAATTTTTCTGTTTTTTTAAATGGATGAAAAAAAGGTATTATTTACAAGCTACACGTTATAATTTCTTCACGTTATAATTTCATTTATACACAATTGCAAATGACATTGTCATTCTGCATACAATTATCAAAATTAAGTTAATTATATCGGATAAATGACAAAAATCCTCATTGTTCTAACAGTTAGTTTAACTAAATCATTGATAATTGCTTATTCATCTTTATAAGCGTCCATAATAAACCGTACCTTTCATCACGAATTCACAGAATTGGCTCATCAAAAATTTAAATTCTCTGTTTCAATGAAGATAAATTATATCGCAATTATGAGCTGAAATTCATTTTTTCTGAAATTATTAAAGTAAGTCGGGTAATCAAGCTTCAAGAGATTCCATTTCGAAGGTTAAATGCTTTTGAAAACTCTTTTTGGATTCCAAAAATCCGCTGCATCTCTTGGTTTGATCACTAGAATAAAGAAGAACCATAATTTGTCTTAGGGGTTGCTCGTGGAAAGGCGTAAGACATAAATTCTTCTGCCACTCAAAAGAGGGGAGAGATAAATTGTTTTCTTCTGTAAATAATTACAGAGCACGACATGCTTAAGTCTCGTGGAATTCTGAATACTCTGGATGTAAAGTTTCACTATTTTCCGAATAGAGAAAGCTCTGAACTATTATTTCAGAAATTTAAAAAAGTTCATTTTAATTCATGTTGCCATACAATATGATTACGGATTGAAATAAAAGCATATCTTATAAAACTTCTTAGAAAGTAAAAGTATATCTTATATTCTTTATGTGCATACATTTTATAATATTAGATATGGTGTTTGTTTAATTTGGCGCAAGATTATTTTTAAAAAAACTTTTATGTACCTTTATAATATTTCCACTTCTTAGATCAAAGTGCAAAAAATCGTAAGGATAAAATATAAGCACAATCGCCACTTATGGAGCATTATGCTAAAAGGTGTGCTATTAAAATCGGGACTTAATATTTTCTTCCCCAACACTGCTGAAAAATATTAATGCCAAAGCTCTAATTGACTGCACTTACGATCAACTTAAAAAGATAAATATAATATATTTGACGAAAATAACTCAGCGTACTGAAATTAGATTAGTTAAAAATAACCCAATATGCAGTGGGGTTATAATTAAAAGTCATAAAAGGAAAATTATTGGATCAAATGTTGTCACACTTGGTAATAGTTTTAAAGAGGTTATGGGGATCTCTTTTCCTCTCTCCCAAATGTTCAAAAACTCACCACTAGGCGAGAATGGTGCAGTATGCAATATTGTTAAGCAAAATAGGATTGAAGACATCGGTATAATGAAACTTGTCAATGCTTTTTTTTTATTTCAAGAGCATTTTTTACGGTGATAAACCAAATAATTTGGCAGAACTGAAAGAGGCGATACACCAACATGGGCGTAACATTCTTCATGATTGGCTTAGTGCTACGGTTGAGAATGTAGTAATGCGATTTAATTGTCTTTCAAAAAATAGTGGCCGTCGTATTCAACGTGCTTCAATCGTTTCTGAAACGATTAAACACATATTAAACCACTATCTTCACGCCCTATTTTGCTTAACAATATTTCATACAGCGCTGTTGCCATTGCCGGTTGGTTTTTAAACTTTTTTAGACAAAAAATAAATTCCTATGACCTTTTTTAAACTATTTCGTTTAACAATATTTGATCCAGTAGTTTTATAGCCATTACAAAGTGAAATTCTATAACCACCCTGTATATAGATAAAGTGAGATAATTGTAATAAAATCCCGAATTAAATTAAAATATTGAACACCATTTAATTTCAGGAAGTATTTAGCAAAACTCATTTGTTGAAGATATACAATTAAATAAATATTTTTTAAACTGCTTTATTGATCAAAATAGTGTTAGTTATATTTGTTATTGATAAAGTAGAAATATTCGTTTAACTTTTATTGTGGATAAACATTTAATTATTTTAAAATAAGTCTGTATTAAAAGTAAATAAATTAATAATGAATAACGTAAATTAACTGTTAGCAACCTAAACAAAATAGGGAGAAATATTTAATTACCCTCAGTTTAATTAATTAATTATTTATGAGATTTCCCAAGACATAGTAATTGAAGAATGAAACTCAAACAACGGTTGTTTAACAGCATCAGATTATTAACCTGAAGAAAATAATAACATTACATTTATTTCAAGAAATCAATTATTTATTAAAACTTTATCACTAGATTTAAAACAACATATTCAGTTCATATGCAGTTTACAACGGAGTACTGATATAAAAATTAAAACAAAAACCAAGATTATTTAAAATCATATTTTCACATGAGATGCAATAATTATAATCCTCTTAATTAAACATGTTTATAAGAAGGGTGATTTGAAAATAGTTTGTTTGGAAAGAAAGTAAACATTTTAAGTTCTACATAATTAAATATTTCATGGCCCATTTTGTGCCATTTTTGCTTTAAATATATTAGTACATATGATTAATATCAATTAAAGTAATAAGAATCTGCTTTATGTGAACATCATAAATTAAAAATTAAAATAAATCATTATTTTAATGAAATTTTAAACAGAAAATGAAGTGCAAATGTAAAATAATGTTATCTGAATTGAAATTCTAATTATTCCTGTTTTTCTGAGTCAGCATTGAAAAATAAGGAAAATTGCATTTCCTCAAACGAGTTTTGTTCCTAATATTGAAATATCTACTAAAAATGTATGCGAAACAAAGAGTCCATTTATCTTTATGTCTCGAGATAAAAAATAATAATGCGAACTAAATTTCACATGAAGAAAAAAAAAACATCGCTGTTAAAGAAGTATTGGAATTCTACATTTCTTGTGAAATAGAGATGGGAAAACGAAATTTTCCATCATGGGAAAAATACTCAATTTATCATCTTTTTTGGAAGTAATTTCATTTTCTGAGGAAGACGCTACTCATAAAGGAACGCAAATGGAATTTTCCAAGCAATGAATTTAAATGCACAATATAACATCCTTTTCCATGCGAACATTTCCGTTGCCATTCATCAAACTTTAATCTAAAACTCTCCACAGTTTCTTACGTTATGAAATACGTCCTTTCATAAAATAATCAAGAAGAAATAACAACACAATAACACATACCATCTTTGGAGTACATTATTTATTTTTTCTGTATAGAGAGGGCCAAATACGATGTCGAATTCATATCTTTTTCATCGAAAGAGACAACAAAGGAAGAAAGAGTAACTTTATAAGTATGAAGGAAGATGCGACAGCTCAGAAAGGAAAGAAAAAGCATCCCATGGGTGTTTGACAAATCGAACTGTCAGAGTTGATGCATGACTGGCGTACATGGCATGCGGCACCATTAATATCGTCTAAACACGCCATGTTACACTATATCCTTCACCTTTGAAAAATTATTCTCACTTGAGTTAGTGATTTTCTTCAATGCCTCACATATGGCTCAAATTACTTCCAGACTTTTTGGTAGATGGAGATTCGTATTTTGTAAAAGATTACTTCGAAGCATATTATTTCTCGAAGTGTAAAATCATAGTTAGGCCTAGGAAACCTGAGAAGACTGGAAACTTAATGGGAATGCTTTCTTTTTTTTTTAAAATGCTAAACAGAAAGAGAAAACATTATATTTGATATGCAAAAATCACTCAAATTTTATGCCTATCCAAAGTTTGACATTTAATTATGCAAGAAACTGTTTTTGGAAATATGTTCGTACCTTAATGTACACAATACTTCATAACGTAACAAATTTAGTAAAATGTGTTCACAGCCAAACTATAATTGAGGGTGTACTTTTAGATTAAAGTTGCACATACAGGGATTACATATGTTCCTGCAAATATGTATTATAGAAGTAAAAATCTAAGTATATTAGATGGTCGATTTTCGAAATGAATTTTAGAATTTTGAATTCCAAGCGAATAGGATAAAAATTTGCTAATGAGGTACTGAAAACTTGATACCAATGGTCGAAGGAGATGAAATATTGCTCTCTTACTAATATACATTTCACCACTATCACTTAGATGCTACGATATAATAAAATTATGTTTAAACATTCGTTTTTAACGTAACAAAATGATTGAATGAATTTCATGCTGGAAAACAAATAATCAAAATGTTCCTTTGATGAAACTTAAAGCATATAATACTTATCGGTAGCAGTCCAATATTACGTCTATATGAATAATTGAAAAGGCTTATTGTTTTCCTTAGACTATCCATTTTTCTCGAAAAATGCACAGTTTGCTCCTTAAAGCAGTTTTCATTTTGCAGCTCTAAAAAATTTCAAGAGATATTTAACTGATTTGTAAATAGATTACAGTGTTAAAGAGGCTTATTAGATAGTATTTGCAGTGCGGCTTTCCCTTTATCTAGACATTTACCTAAGACCACATGACTAATGGAGATCATAGGCAGATTTATTAAAAGTTTGCTGTTAGTCCAATTTTCAGATAAATTTATTAAAAAAAAATAATAATTCTATGAACCGTTAAGTGTAATATATAATCTAGAACTAGTATTGTTAGTATGTACTAAGTATTCATATTATTAGTAGTAGTATTAGATTGTAATATATACTAGCGTTTGTATTTTGTAAAGTATAACAGATTTTAAATGTTTTATTGCTTTCTGTTAGTTTAATATTTATAAACACTATACATTCTGTTCAATGTCATTCAATACAAGTTCCATTCAGTTATAAATGATTTTATAATAGTAAATGCATAATTTAACAAAGTTGCAAAAATAAAAATTTAAAATAAAATTATTATAAAACATTCTGTTTAATTTAGAAATGTATAGAATTTTGAAACTAAATTTATTAAAAATAATAATTTGCATTGCTCAAGGTCGTGAAACGTCTAATTTCACCTTTATAGAATTGCAACTATATTCTTTATAACTAACTAGACAAAGAAGAACTAAAATTGTATAAATTTAAGAGTGTTTTCTTATTTTTGTCAATAGCATTTTCATATTTCATATTTCTGTCAAATGTATTTTGTCAATAAGTGTTTAAAAACTATTAATTGGAAATATTCAACTACATTTATTTTTAGCCTTTTGGAAGTTACAAGCATGAAATGCTGGTTCAAGTGAATCATCTCAATTTGAAATTAGCACTCCAATTTCGAAATGAATTTTTTATAATACTAAACCACACTTATTAATTTAATTCCTATTTACAGAGTTTATTGTAAATATATTTATTACAACTAACTAGAAAAAGATACATGTTTATTACAACTAACTAGAAAAAGATAAATTAAAATTGTACAAATTTAAGATCGTTTTCATATTTTTATATAACTATGAATTAAAAAGATTTAATAAGTTTTAGTTTTAACTCTTGGGAGTTTTGATGCAGGAAATTTCATATCAAATGAATTATCTCAACTAAAAATCAACTCTCTAGTTTCATAGCGAAATTTTGATTCCCAACAAGCATTAAATTCTCGGACGATTTTTGCTCTCATCTGAAAACAAAAAATTTATTCACTGAATTGTTCATGAAAATTGCAAAATTTTTGCTATTATATTATTTAGTATTTTTAAATCCCGAAATCTTATAAGGAATACATATTGTATAGAATTCGATCAAATAATGTCATAAAATATAGCACATCGCTTCAAGGACAAAACGTCTAAAAACACTAAAATATATTTGCCGAGAAATGGTAAGTTACATTAAGGAATTATTCAGCGCATGCAAAAGAAGCCATAATAATACAAATAAGCTTATGTATAATTGCATAGTAAGTTCCAACTACCAGAAGAGATACAGCTTCACTTCATATATTGATCCAATTGCAAACGTCTAGACATCCAGGAGTATTTACTACACCATTTGGAACTCCGATACCAAGTTGAATTCAGTAACATAGTACGTCGTTAGCAATTTAGACACATACTAAAACACTGTACATCATTCTCCAGACAGCAATGGGGTTAACTATCAAAGTTTTGGAATTCATGTGGAAATTCCACTCTGGGTTCACATAATATAAACTTCCAAACGAGCAGGGATTAGATTGCATTGTGTGGCAGCTCAGTATTCCATTGAGGATCTTATCAATGTTCTGGCTTTAAGCTTTTAGTATGTTAATCATTAAGTAATTTTTAAATATATTAAATCTTGTGGGTTTATCTCCATGTAGAGCAGGAGTATATCAATCTGATGTACGTATGTGTTATTATGCTTTAATTTTTATTTCCCAATTAATGACAAATATTAAATAGTTTATTTATATATATATATATATAT
>JAPMOQ010051006.1:115860-128067 GCA_026543055.1 Argiope trifasciata
AACATCAATAGAATGTATACAAAAATTATTTAGAACATATTTTGATTTTTAGATATTCCCCTAAGTAAAAGATAAATCCTGCAGAAGTTTTGCTATGACTGTTTTATATATTACTAAAATTTCCTTTAAATTTGCAGATTTTATAAATGGAATCCATTAGTGAAGGATTCCAGGGCATGATAAATATGTCTGGGGCTCAGAAAATGTAAGCTTCTTACTGTAGAAGGGTCTTAGATCAACTTTATCCGATGCAATTTTTATTCTAGTGATTTTTAGAGGGAATATGCGAATATAAAAAGTAAATATGTAATGGTAATAATATCAAGAATAGATTTTAAATCATAAAAATAGATTCATCAAAAATTAGAAAGTGATAAAAGTAACAAATCTTACAAATTACAAGTCATTTTTGAGCTCACAATGGCAATGATTCTCAATATTGATCGAGTAGAATTAAATGGACATCAATGGGCTAAAATAAATATTCATTCCATCAACTGATATCATTTCGAGAATGGTATTTGCGTAATTGAAAATTACTTAACTAATTGATATAAATAAGTTTTTCAATAAAATATGTTATTGCTCAAAAAAATTTAGTGTAACAAATATTTTTTATGCTAACATTGATGACGAAGCATTGATAAAAACTGTTCTTTTTTTTTCTCTCTCTCTCTCTTTGCTTTCATGAAGATTTTTGAAAAGTAATTTTATTTACTTTTACATTTTACTTTCAAATTATAAAGTATCGCAACATTAATTCCAATTCTGCCATTAGCAATTTCACCTTTAAAAACGTTTGAAAGATTTAAAATGTTATGGAATTATTTAATTTAATGCAATATTTCCTTAATTTTGAAATTATGATACGAAATAAATTTTTTGGTTTACTTATATTTAAAATTAAATTAAAAATCCTCTCTATCATTTTTTGTCAATTCATATTTTTTTCCTTACCTTAATTGAAATTATTAAAATAGCATTTTTAACATATAAAATCCATATCGTTGCTGCTATTGGTATTTAAAAAGTTTTTGAAATCTTTTGCAATTCAGACATCTTTTTATGATAATAATTAAAAGAATAGACTGTTTCAAGCATTGCATTAGTGAGTAGACTATTTTAGTCACTTCTCTTTTTATTTAATTTTTTAGAGATATCTGCTTTTTTTTTATCAAATTAACTTATCTTTGAAAGAAGTATTTTCATGATTACAGCTCTAGTCTGGATATTATTTTTAAACATTTTTATTAAAAATGAAAAAGATAGATCAAAATATTCTACACCGATTTATTTCTATCAAATTTGAAAAATAAGCCCATCTTGGAGATAGTTCACTCCGAAACGGTTTTCTAAAGTTTTAATTAACTGTTTGCAAACTTTAATGAAAATGTTAATTTTTATAGATAATTTGAAGACGGATTATATCGCAAAAACCTTACATGTCGCCTTTCCAAATGCTAATTTTTTCTAGTATAATAATTTTATTAGGGTTTTTTTTTTAATTTAAGAATATTTTACCGTAGCGCTCTAAATATCTGTAGGAATTTTTCTTTTCCTTTTCTGTTTTTAAAGTTTAAAATGTCTATTTTCTGTAAATTTTACTATTTACTAATTATTTTTCAATGATATTGTTACTGTGAAATATTATGTAGGCTCGTCTGTTTGATCCATTATACTTTCTCCACTTGCGTCTCGGCTTCGGAACCGGATGTTTTCAGGTTCGAGACTCGATTCTACCGAATATCGGTCGTGTGAGGGGGTCTCTTGCACGTTAAATCTGTCTGGCCAAACGTTCTCCCGCTGGTGTGATGTGGTGTGGAGAGGGGGGGGGGCACTTCAGGTGTCGTCCTCGTCATCTGACCGTGGTTCAAAATAAAGAGGTCCATCGCAAAATAGCCCTCGTGTTGCTTTAAACGGGACGTTAATATAACTAAACTCTTTATTTTTTGTTCCATTTTGTTTTGCTTTGGTTATCTTTAGTTTCTTTTGCATCTAGTACGCACGTACATAAAATATGTGTTTGTATAGCTAGTTGTTTTATTGCTGTTTGAATTCTATTGTTTTAATTTAAATTATAAGTTTTTTATCAGTGTAAAGACAATTTTGGCACACACCCGATCATCATTAGAATACCTTCGAATGTATACTTATTCTGCAACAAAATTCAATACGTAAATTTTTCTACTCTAATATATTAAAGAATAAAATTAAGCCATTACCATGAATTAAAACCTACCATGTCTCAACTTAAAATATAAAATCATATTTAATTTGCAATGAATCAAAATTTTACCGTGATCCAAATTAAATTATGAAATCATCTTTAATATGTAATGAATCAAAACTTTATCATGTTCCAAATTAAATTATGAAATCATTTTTAATAATTTTTTTCTCTCTCTTCCAGCACTCGCCATGTCCCCTCCAGTAGAGCAGCACCGCAAGGACGACCGTCTCTCCCTCCTGACCAACTTGCATCGATCATACGGCCAGTCGGATAATGGGATTCAGCCATACGGACAAGAGGCGGCATCTGTGCAGCAGCAATTCAGCCAGCAGCAGCATCGGCGGAATACCAATTTAGAGCCAGAAAAGATCTTTTGTCTCAGACAACAGTTTCTCATGGCCGCCGCCATCATCGTCGTTGCGAGTTTAGTTGTTTTCGTGCTTTTCGTAACGACATTCAGGTGAGGATCTCGCTCTCTTTTTACATTCAGGTCTGGCATGTATAAAAATCTAGCAAGTAAAGGGGTCTTTCCATAGTGAATATATGAATGGCGTTGTTGAAAATATTTTTCCTCAACCTCCTACTGAAATGTTTTTTTTTTCATTCGTTAATATGCTTTAAATAAAAAATCGAATATGATAATCTCTCCAGCCATCCATGTATCAAGTTTTAAAGGGTATTGACTGTCAGCATGTTATCTATACTTATAAGCTCAACGTGTGTGGTGTGTGTGTGTGTTGGCGCTCTACAGGCCAGACCATTGGACCTACAGCTACCAAATTTGGTACATGTATACCTTATAGGTCGGGGGTGTGCACCTCGGAGCCCTTATTTAGAATTTGAATTAGAATTTGAATTAATTAAAATTTAAGCAAAATTTCGACGTTTTTCCTCTATAACTTCCGAAATTATTATTGCATAAACATTATTTTTATATCAATTTAAAGATTAAAAAATTAACTTTCTAACGGTATCGGTTTTTTAATTTATAACGTACGCTTCTATTTTTAACGAATTTTTAAAGAAATATTTTAACCATATTTTTAGCACGTGACTGGATAAAATAAAAGAATGCCGGAAATTCGAATACAAAAAAAACTATCATCGCAAAATAAATCTAAAGAAATTCAACTTTTAGCACGTGACGGGATAAAATAAAAGAAATATAAAATGGGATATTTTCTAAAAAAATAAATGCAAAGCAAAGGATTCTGTGACCTTTTGCAATATCTAAATAATTAATTCAATAAATCTTCTTTATTTACGGTAAACCTGATTGAATTTAGACAGGATAAGCATTGGAATCCCGATTTAATGGCATATTTCTATTATTGCTTGCAATATCTGTATCATTAATTCAATTTTTTTTTTCATTAAAAAATGTGATAGTTTCTAAAAAAATAAATACACAGCTAAGTTTTCTATAAAATCTGCAAGAGCACGTCAAAGGGAAAAAATTAGGTTTTATCACCGTATTGCCGTCATTTTGACGGAAGTTCAAATTAAAAAAAAAACTATCATCGCAAATTAAATCTGAAGAAATGCCACTTTTAGCACGTGACAGGATAAAATAAAATAAATATAAAATGTGATATTTTCTTTAAAAAAATGCAAGGCAAAGGATTGTATGATTATTTGCAATATTTAAATAACTAATTGAATAAATTATCTTTATTTATACAGGATTGAATTTATACAGGATATACATTCAAATTTCTTTCCAATGGCCAATTTGTAAAATATTATTAATAGGCATATATATTGTTTAATACTATTAATTTGATCTAAATAATGTAAATAAGTACATTTTATGTAGTTTGAGTCAAACAATGTATTTATGAATAATGAGTTTTAGATTTCTTCATACTTTGCTCTGTGAGCCACATTTTACAAAATATTTTATTAATATTTTAAATTAAAGTTGCTACATTAATTAGTCTTCTAAATCTATCATTAAAACTGACTGATTTATAAAATTAAAGACTATTATTAGGAAAACGCGTTCTTTTAGAACTTTCAATCCATCATCTTAAAGAAAATATTAATTTCAGACATATGAATGCCCGGAGTTACTTCAAGGCTAATGAATATTTAATTGAAAATTTTAGAACCCATTACTCATGGTGAACCAGCTGGTCGTCAAAGACGGTTAGTAAATAATAAAAGAAAATTATTATTATTGAGAAATGCTAAATGATTTTCAAATCAAAAATATTTTTTATTTAGCTCAATAATTTTTCAAAGAGAATACCCTATTTTGGTGATGTGAAAAGTTGCAGGATTCAATAAGACATAGAAATATTTTAAAATATATAGATATCTCATATTTCACATTTAATTCAGGAATCTGAGGATTATATAGTATTCTTATTTCAAGTGTTCCGGATGCCTGTATCTGTTCAATTTATGCATTTAATTGAAACTGACCGTATATTTTAAGGAAAAACAGTTAATTCTATCACCGATTAATAAGGAAAGCGAAATAACAATATATCTCACACAAAAAAGGAAAATAAAAGAACAAAGCAATTTCTTAATTCCATTTAATATATCCTAATACATGTAGAATAAAACTAATTCAATGCAGAACAACTCTGCAAGATGTATTGCAGTAAGTATATGTAATTCACATTGCGCTTGAAAAAACATGTTTCATAGCACACCGTAATGATTAAAAATAAAGAAACATTGCTTACTACAACCATCATTCAGTTTTTATAAAAAAATATTATAGATGTTCAAAATAGGATCATTTATCAGGGGCAATGTTACATTTATCAAATAAAAGTCACTACATTTGTCACTGGAAATTCATGTATATGTATGTTGTCTTTCCCCATTTCATGTCGTTACGTGTTTTGCGGATACTTTGGATTTTAAAAGAGAGAAGAACAGCATAATTAATCATATATCTTCTATCTAATTTCAAAATAGTGTGATTCATTTCAGGAAGAATAATTACAAAATAGTATATTGTCTTCAAAATATTAGACATTTCAGGTATTTTTTTAAAATGTAGCAGGTCTCACGAACTAATTGAAGAAAAAAAGTATTTAAAGAAATTCGAACTTCTAAACCAAAACATTTTAACATTATAATGTTTCGATTCAATATAAAATATAGCATCATAATAGTTTAATTAATTTTTTTCCATATTTATGTTCCCGGAAGAAATATGCAATAATAGGAATTACAATCGTCTAAAAATTGGAACTTAAGATTTTGATAACCTTTAGAATTTTCAAAACCCCATAAAGACTTAAAGATAAATAAAATGCAGTATAAATCCAATGGTTTCTATTGCAGTATTGCATGTTACAACAAATTTTGAATGAAATCCATTCACAGAAAATGAGATTATACAGCTATAAGTTAAAACAATAACTACCAACCGAAAGTAGCTAGCAATATAGTAATTGTATAGTAGATTGATTCAGTAATTGATACATAGATTTAACATCTTAGTTGTGAACATGCCTTTCTATTGGAAACCAAATCCATCAAAGGATTTATCGAATATAGCACTCTATTTTCATTAGCAACACTCAAAAATGTAATGACAATAACAAATTTTCTACAGATTTTTCTCAGCTTATAATTATATGCAATTTTCTGAATTTTTATACGCGGTTTATTGTAATCCTGGACCCAATTTTAGTTTCACTATTGCCGAAAAGAAAGGTGTGCAGAATACTTATTCAGTGATCTAATATTTTAAGAATGTTTTTACTATATCCGAAAGATCGCTTCCTCACAAATCTCTTTTGGAATGATTAATGTTAAAGGCACGTGGTTAATATTATATGAGTAGATTTATCATAAGATTTATGTCAAAGCTTCGGGATGATATTTGCTCTGTTGAAGATTTAATTCGAGTTATAGGAATGATAATGCATTCAATATCGTCACAACACTCGTTTCATAAATGATATAACTAAACTAATTATAAACTTAACTAAAACAAATTACAATTGAATACAATAGTTTGAGTAACTAAAACAAATTGCAATAGAATGAACTAAAAGAAATACTCTAAAATAAAATTGATACAACAGAAAATGTAGTACTTCGAATTTTCTAAAACGTATTGTATGAAACAAGCATTTAAACAAGTAAAATATCAGAACTATGTCAAAGGCAAATTTTTGTGCGTCGGTTAATTTTTATCAAAAAATCTGAAAACGCTTTTTCATGATGAGACCCTTTTATCCAATCATAATTATTTATCTGAATTATTAACTGTCAGTTCAACATTTCGGTCTGCAAAGTATTTTAACACATTTCTCTTCATCCATGGCGCAACTAATAAATACTATCAAACTAATGAATATTATCATTTAAAAAATTCAATTGCTATTTTTTCCAACATGCATTTTCGAGGCAACGGTAGTTTATTGAGTGATGGTTTATGTTGCTTTCATTATTGTTTACAAAATACACATAAGGTTTAAAGCATTTATTATGCAACATTTCGGTAAGTTTTTCACTTCCTGATTATGAAGGCATAGCGAAATCATTCAATTTCTCGAGTGGAAATTCTAATAGAACTCAAACATTGTGTATTTGAATAATAATCAATCAAAAATGTTTACAAAAGTCATAACTTGAATCTTTAGCTAGAACAAGTCAATCAAAGAATCAGTCAACAAGTCAATCAATTTAAGAATCTATTTTAATATTGTAAAAAATGATAAAGATATCAGAAATTTCAGACATCAGAAAAATAACTTTAAACATTCATACGTTTAAAAGGATTTAATTTTTTAAATTTTAGACTCTCGAGTTTTGAATTTTTGAAAGCTTAAAACTGGTCAATTAGATTATATCAGCCATCAAAATAATTCTCGTATCATCATTTATCAATTTTATTTTAAGAAAAATAGGATTTTGAAACTCTTTTTCTAATGTTCTAATTTTTTTATTTATTGAATCAGTAATCACCTCATAGATATTAGAGCTAGAAATGCAAAGTATCCACCAGATATGCAGCGTCTAATTTTCACACATGAATATTTTGAGGAATATGAAGATGAATATTTTGATGTATAATATGTGTGGTCCCCGAATATAGAGCCATAGTCTAATTAAGGTGTAAAGCTAGTGTCAAGAAATCTTCGAAAAATGGGAACAAAACCAAAGGAAAATAAATGCTTATTTAAAACTTTGAATACAATTGATTTACGTTACGTCGGCCGTTCGAACAAATAAAGGGGCGAAGTTCTCAATCGAAGAATTTGGAATCGAAGTTCTCAAATGTCTTCGGCAAAACATCTGTTCTAATTTTCTTGACCCCGGTTTCAATTGTTGATCTCAAGTCATGCAATGTTCAATGCTGTATGAGACATATTCTGTCTAGAAGACGGCCATTTTCTACTATTATTTGATCATAATGGAATCAAACTCGATCGGTCTATTGTTCAGCTAAGTGATCAAAGTGTGGTGAGGTCTAGCACCATCTTGCATAAACTAATAATCGCTTTCAATGACAGTGGAATCTCATACAAAAATAGGATGCCACTGTCATTAAAAAAAATCATTTTCTGAATATTAGATTCTGATCTAGCAAATATCTCTTCATTTGCCCATTGTAGAACACAGCGAATGTTTCCATAAACCTTTCGTGCATTATTTTGATCTGCGTGCCGTTTATATTGAGGTGATTATCGAAATTTTTCACCACACTGTGATATGATTGGAAATCATGATAAATCAGCAACATAAAAACAATCCAATATTTGCTCATTTTAGAACCACAACAAATACACACATTGCACAGAATTTTTTTTAACGAATAATGGGAAACTCATTGTCTTCAAATCTTTTTTCAAGTCTTATATGCCGATATAATAATTTGCCTATTCAGCTGAAGATAAACTTTTCCACTCACTGATTGCCACGAATTTGTATAATTCTCATCGTGTGTTTAGACTATGACCTTATATACGGTGAATCTAGATGTTATGCATCAAAATACTCGTCTTAACATGTTTAATTCGAATCTGTAAAAATTCGTCGCTGCATACCTTGAGGGACATCCTGTAGATATGTTAGATCATAGAGAATTAAAACCACATAATAGAATTAAAATGGCACGATTGCATTTAGATTTATTTGATGAAGTTTCTGGTGCCACATACACCTTCATCACAACAGTCAAATATGATTGCAATTCAAGTTCAAGCTCCTCGAATTCCCAATAACTAGTTAAGCGGGATTGTGGGTAGTTTATTTAGTTAGAATCCTTTTTCAAAAATCTAATATTTCATTATTTATCTTGAGTGCAAAGTTACTTAAACGTAGCCATCTCCTTTAACAATACAACACTTTAACACATTCCTTTATTAATTTAAAACATCTTTTAACAACTTGGTATGGTATGGCAAAGTTTTAAAAATCAAAGGAATATTGTATCTTTTGAAAGTGGTGAAATATTCTCCTATTTTGAGAACTTTTTGATTATGTTCCATTATTAAAGATTGCGACATCTTTTATGTTGCCTAACTTATCTGTGCATTATATTTTGTGGAATAATAAAGTTTAGTACAAAGTTTGGATTTAAAATTTTTGCATCATTTATTTTTCTTAACTAAGAGGCCGTATATGTTAATTTTTCTTCCATTATACAGCATTTATTCGTTGATAAAATATGTATTTTTCTCAACCGCAAGTTTGAAAATTCTTTAAATTTTAATGACATCTGGTTAATACCTCAAACAGACTTCCAAAATAAATTTAGGATCATATTGTATACAAATATTTCTTAATTTTGTATTAGGTAAATTCATTCATCATCATGATAAATCCCGTTCGCTGCACATCGTCGTTTGTACAAAGTGTCTGTGAAATAAAATGATGGTCAGATACAGATTGCGCATGTTTATTATAATTCACGCAAAAAAAGCATCTCGTGCCCCACCAAGCTTATGGAACATTGATAAATCTGTATTGCACTAAAATGTCAAATAGTATTGATTATTACTATAATCAGTTTCATTTATTTATATTGATTTAATTTAATTCAGATACTTCAAAAATTATTACAAGCAATTTTGCTGCAATTGAAAGTATGTGTGTGGAGGGGGGGGGGTTGTCAATTTTTTTCAGATACTGATTCTCATATCGTCATGTTTACAGCAAAATGTAGAGATAAATGTTTGAATGGCAATGCAATGAAGTTAAATGACCATATGAGAGCTGAGTGTTAACACCTTGAGCTGCTTTGTCTTTAAGATAAAGCATATTAACGTTTATATTGGGAGATTACTTCATTTTTCATTTCATGCTAGGGCAGTCAATGAGTTTTCGACTATTTATCTTCCACGAGTTTTAGAATGCACCGGTTACTATTATTGGTTCAACCACTGTTCTGATGTGACTGAAATACAGCCGATATATTTATGATTCTCATAAAATTATTTTCTATTTTTATGCATCAACATATCTCAACTCACATTTTTATCTAAAAAAAACTATTATCTTTCTTTAATGAAAAAATTTAACTAAGTAGAAATGATACCTTTCACTAAGTAGAAACGATCTATATCTTATCCTAAAACCTATGCAACATTTTGAGTATTTTTTAAAAATACGTTTTAAAATTTCTACCTGAATGCAATAACAGAAAATTAAGGATAAGTTACTTTGAAATATATTTTTCAGTTAATATCCATCAAATGATTTTACAGTTTGAATGTTATTAAACGCGAAAATCCTTACTTTTAGCAATATAGAATAAAGGTAATTATTGTAATATTATCCATTTACATTTTATTAGATATTAGGAAATTAGAAAAAAAAATATATAGAATAAGCAATATATTGTACTTTTGTTGAAATGCAGAATTGTGGATGCCCAACATTAAATCCGTGCATTTTTTTAAAAAAAATCTCCATGGCTTACAATTTTTGTATATTTAAAATTCAGTCTCTTTAATAAATAAAATCCGCAGAATTACTGCTTGGAAAAAGCCTTTTTATTCTAATGAAAAATAAAATCAACGATCATAAAATAACTGTTGTTGATATTTTTGAACTTAATTGACCCCCATAAATAACCAACAGCCATTTTTTGAGACAAGAATCAATTTTAAAAGGTACAAACTAGGACCAGACAATACGTAGTTGAACTCCTCTAAGAATTTACATAACTTTTCCGAAATAAATAAGTGCAGTTCTTGTCATCTTACATAAATTATGACCTATTTTGGAGCTTTACAAGCGGCAAGCATAAATTTGTCTGGTAACTGTCTGAAAATTCTAATTATGTAGTCGCCTGTATTACTAATCAAATTTGAGGGAATTCTGATCTACAACAACGTGATATTTCATTTGCTGTTTCTTGGCTGATAGTTTTTCAGGTCTTTCAAGTTCTAAAGAAATTTTAATTTTAAGATTCTATAATTCAATTAAGAATAATTAACAAATTTATACCTGTATCTTGGTTTGTTTTGTACTTATTTTTATGTTCAATTATATTCATTTATATTCAAAATATAGAAACAAATGTATTAATACATACAAATTTTTCAAAGCTACTTTAGTCTTTCCTAGGTTGAATTAAAATTATTTTCAGGTAAATAAGAGCATTTATTTCACTGAATAAGGTATTTAGCTATCTCAAAGTTATTGTAACAATAGGGTGTAGGAAAATTTTTTGCCATAAATTTACAAATTATATATTGAATTCAATTCACACTTAATTATTTACAAGAAATAACCTATGAATTGTTACACGAAGAATAAAGTAGTATAGTATAACAACTGGAGTAAGAAACTAGTACAGTATATATTAGTCCAGTATGCTAAGAAATTGGTCCAGTATAATTTAGAGACTAATTAAGAAATTAGTCCCTGAATATCTTTAGAGAAAAACATGGAATAAGAATTAAAATTGCATGCTGTGTTTCGTTTTTTAAAACTTTTTCCTTGGGAAAACTAAAATAAGGTTGAGGCATTGCCAAATACACTATATTAAGTAAAATAGCATGAGTAGATATAAATTTTTTTCTTTTACCAGAATTTTAAGAATTTTGTTTAAATAAAAATATACTTATTAGTCAAAAAATCATAAAAAAATATTTTGATAATTTTATTATTATAGATATTTTTTGATGTTATTTTTTCTTGAAAAATTTAACATTCTTTTACGTAACTTTTGGGGTTTAATAAGTGTTTTTTTTAAAAAAAAGAGGAAATAGAATTGTCAGATGGTTATTTTATGTATTCATTCTTTTCTCTTTTATTTCAATATAATTTTGGTTTCATATCGTAAATGATTGCCAAAAGAAAGGATTGGTTTCTTTCCTTTATGTCATTTCCCAGTGTCTTATAATATTGTCCCTCACCCTCTAAAAACATCGCTATTTTTTTAAGAGTTTCTTTTGCACTGTACTTGCCTATCTCATACTGGCAATTCTTTCTTTCAGAAAAGTGCCAAATGACGATTCCTTCCTAAATATCGACCCTCTGTCAGGGGCACAAGGGTTCTCCAACATGCACAGGCAGGTCGCTGTCAAAACCAGCTGTGGTCATGTCATCGGAAAGACAGAGGACGGTGCCTACGTATTTAAGGTGAGTTGTGTCCTGCATTCATCATCGTGAATAAAAATAAGCCGAAGTCTATTCATAGATTCTGCAATTCTTTATGTACCAACATTTGAATGTTAGTGACAGTGGACTTTGAAATAAGCAAATATGGACGAAAAGGTGCAATTTTATTTTTGTAGCTTCTTCACCTCAATATGCGCATTTATACAACCAAAATAGTGTTATAAAATGTATTGTTCAGTTTAGATGCGAATGTATGTGAAATGTTCCAGGTGTCTTAATTTTTTAAGAAATTAAACAGACGATAATAAAGATTTCAGTCAAACATTAAAAGCAAATAGGGTTTTCATGTTTCGAGTTTTTTAAGGCAGTTTAATGTCATTTTGAGATCAGAAAACTTACAATTCCTGAGAAAATTCAGTAAGTGCGCA